>OX578145.1:30451624-30536624 GCA_951213105.1 Amaurobius ferox
ATGTAATAAAGAAGAAACAAAAGATGCCGAAGAGAGTATCCTTCCATTTTTGGTGTATAAAACTATATTTAAAAAATAAATAAATAATAAGTAAAAAGTAATGTGTAATTAACTACAATTTTTTCATCAACCTTGCAGACCTGAGAGCATAATTAACACCAAGGACGCAGCATCACGGCTTCATGCAGTCATTTCCTTTAAACTTATAGCCTTTATATCTCGCTTACAACCTAAGATCATTGTTGGGGCATCGACAAAACTCACCGTGAGGAGCACTGTATTGAACGCTTATAAGACAGTATTAATAAACATATTGAGCTGCAGACATATTTAGCTCTAATCTATAGTTCTCACTTACCACAGGGTTTCCAAACCTGTAACTTGCAAGGTGATAAGTTCACGTTCTCACTACTGAAACTTAAATCATTATAACGTGCAATTCCAGCCAAATGCTGTAAGAATTTGATGCTGACTTGGTGGTATGATTGACATTCACTGCAAAGGTTCGCACAATGTTAGCATGTAAAAAGGCTTTCTTCGGCCATGTCATTAACTGTTATTTTGAGCTGAAGATTTGTAAGAAGATCGTAACCGCTCAATCGATATCATCTGCTGCAGTGGAAGCATGATTTGAAGGTAATATCTCCTGTCGGCACGTTTTATGACTAAAAAGCAAACTAAAATCGAATAATTCCAAATACTCAGCCATGGTCAAGAAACATGTATTTTATAAACTCAATTCCCAAAAGTGCAACATGTTCTATTCTATACTAAAATACTTTGCTAAAACCCCAGCTCCTGTGGACCATCTTTTCCCACTCTATGAAACGACTGGAGGAACAATCAGACGAAGAAGAATACGACCCATTTATTTTCATTTCTCACCGTTTTCGTATGTATATCCTGTGAGTCCGCAAACGGTAAACGACCTTTCATGAAAATAAATGTAGGACAGTCTTCCTCTTTTTTTACTCTGGAATATCCTTTTATTTGTATCCCGGTTTTATTGCAGAACAGAGAAAGGACAGAAACGATGCTTTTATAGATTCATCGACAAAATATATGTGTATGTATTTCCAAGTTATTTGTATTTTAGTGCTTATGTAAATATTTTATTTAATCGAATAGCATTTGTATGTTCCATAGCGTTTGCACTAAATAGTATATTTGCATTTACTTTATCAGACCAATCAGTATTATGTGTTTTCATCATGATTACTACTCAAATTCAAAATATTTACATAATATATTTAAGGTAAGGGGATACATTAACAGATCATGCGATTTTGAACACTAACTATAAATATATTTTTACTGCTTATGTTCCATTTATTAACAACTAATGAGCATAATTCTTTGTTATTTTTACTATGAATTCACACTGTATGTTAGCATAATTCAGCATAAGTGAAATATCGAACGAGAGGACGAGATGTCTTCCATCCTATTTTTGTTCCTCCTTCTTCAAAATCTGAAAGGACTCAACTTTAATAATGTGAAATCCGACTCAACTGATCTCGTGAGAAAAGGTCTCCAAGTGTAGGTATGTACTTCTTTTGAAGCCCTATTCGAAAAATTTTAATGCATTTTAGGCACCGGTATCCGTTGCCACTTTTAAGCGGCAGCCCATGTCTATAGTACGCAACCAGTGCCTTTCATACCTTGCTACGAATACATATACGCAAGTGTAGCGTGTAGCAAGACTCGAACATTCCGAAAATTAAGTCTATGGCTGCTCTAAGCCAAATCGAACTAGGGCGGAATTAGACCGAATGTTGCATTCTTCGGGCGGTGGCGATCATCGAAGTAGCGAGGAAGTCGCCACTTTTTCTAAGCAGCACCACACAGCTCTGAATATAGACGGCGTAATGTGGGCTACTCTTTGGACCCTTTAACTACATTTAAGCCGTGACAACTATGGGGATTGCAAGGGTGGAATCGACCGTTCCGTGTGTATCTCACTTCGCAAAGGAGTATACATGGACAGAGTGTTTACGGGGCGTCAGTCCTGGGCTTCTATATGCAGTGTACAACACGCATCAGCTGAGTGCGTCAATCATCATCTGTGCGGTCTGTGTGAGACAACGACCACCACTTTAGACGGGATACGACCCAACAGGCATCATCCTGCATGTAGTTCCCAGATCTCCAGGAATCGCTGGGTCAACCGACAATTGGGAGGAGAAAAGTATAGCGGACTGTGATCCCCCAACTCTGTGATAATGCGTATTGGAATGTCAAGTAGGCGTCATCTCCGAAATCCGTGTGTTATCGTAAAATGTGTGATCGCGCATGCCTAGCCTTCTGCATTATGAACCGGAATTTTCAATATTTGGAACTGCAACCCATTTCATCTATGTGGATGTATTGTTTCTTTTAAATTTAAAATATGAATGAAGTATTATTTATATGCTAATATCAAAGTGTCAGTGTGAAATTAAGTTTTGGGAAATTCTCCCGTGCTGCACAACTTGTGTTTTAAATCAATGGGAATTTGAAATAGGAATTATCTCAATTATCCCGTACACCCCGAGGTCAAGCTGGGTAGATCTAAGTGTATTGTAATTGTGTTTACTGTATTATTATTATTATCAGTGTTAATAATTTATGTGTTTAATAAATGTGTTAGTGGCCACAAAATCAGCTGGTTATTTTAGTGAAACGCAAATGCACTTTGATCTTTTCAGATCCCACTATTCTATTGCAGTTTCTACTGGGGGACACTATGGGTAGGTATTAGTAGTGTATTTATGTAAATTTTACTTCACCACAGGTTGTTTACGTTTTGAAAATAAAAATAAATGAGCTAAGATTTTGGTTAAATAGTCTGACTTTAGAACGAAATAACAATTTGAAAAATGTTTAAAGTAGAGAAAAAAATAACTTTTAAACTGTGAAAAAACAATTTTTATAGCTAAAAGATGTAAATATTTCATCTGTAAAAATTATTTTTTTATAATATGTATAGTTTATGAAAAAAAGGGATATGTAAGCCGTATCCAGTTCACTTTAACGATCATAATTTCCACAATTATTGTACTAATACTACTGTACTAGTAATTGTTTTTTTAGGAAATAATACAATGAATTATATTTGTAAATAATTTTTGTTCTAATTTCACAAATTAGAGATAGCTATTCTAATTCTAGAGTTTTTTATACGAATATTCATAATAAGTAATCCCCATAAAACTTGACATTTTTAGGGGTATATGTTCTTAAATTATTTTAGGCAAATCGAAAAACACTGCACAGACACACATAAATACATATATACATACATATATACACGAATAGAGAATAACATATTTCCTTTAATGTTCGAAATGTTTTCAATTGGGCTAAGAACGGCGCTTTTGCGCAATTGAAGATTTTTCAGGAAAAATACTTCCTCTATACGATAGGGGAAGAAAGTAAAAATAAAAGTGCCACACACATATTTAAAGCAATAATGGTGAAAAAATTTCGATATATCTTACAAGTTCTCAATAATGATTTCTGCAATACTGCTTTTTCAGAATTGGAATCCCATCAGTGCAATATTTCCGATTCTATTGGGAAACACTTGGATAAAATTCTAATTTCTTTGGACCCCCTTTCCCACTCTATATAAAACGTTTGTATATGTGTAGTCAGAAGAAGAGACTTACAGCATACTTATTTTCTTTAGCTCTCTTCGCTGTATGTTCTGCGAGTTTGGTAAAGATAGATCGTCTTTCATGAAAATAAATGCTCACCAGCTGTCTATTTCTTTACTTTAGAATGCCCGGTTATTTTTACTTTCCTTATATACATAATGTATAAGGAAAATATTGTGACGGGGTCGAAAATTCGAATTCGAGTTTTCAACGGGAGAGCACGTTTCAAGCATCCCTGATCACGAATCAAACATATTTGAAGTGATGTCTGTGTGTGTGTCAGTGAGTCTGTGGAGACTATAACTGCCGAAAGAATGGACCGATTCGAATGAATTTTGGTACAAAAATCATAATCCGTAAACACTGGAGGCCTATTGTTTTTATATGCAATCGAATGTTCAGAACCCTCCTAAATTTTCGAGTGAAATTTTGAAAAAATCGTCAAAAAATAAAGTTAAATAAAGTTACGCAAATATACATTTCTTATGTAATTTTTCATTAGAAAACGATTGACATAAATTTTAGAACGCTAACATGAACCGTTAAATGAAGTTACGCAAATAGACATTTCTTATGTAATTTTTCATTACAAAACGATTAACATAAATTTTAGAACGCTAACATGAACCGTTGAATAAAGTTAATTAAAGTTACGCAAATAGACATTTCTTATGTAATTTTTCATTAGAAAACGATTGACATAAATTTTAGAACGCTAACATAAACCATTAAATAAAGTTCAATAAAGTTACGCAAATAGACATTTCTTATGTAATTTTTCATTAGAAAACGATTGATATAAATTTTAGAACGCTAACATGAACCGTTAAATAAAGTTTATTAAAGTTACGCAAATAGACATTTCTTATGTAATTTTTCATTAGAAAACGATTGACATAAATTTTTTAACGCTAACATGAACCGTTACATAAAGTTAATTAAAGTTAAGCAAATAGACATTTCTTATGTAATTTTTCATTAGAAAACGATTGACATAAATTTTAGAACGCTAACATGAACCGATAAATAAAGTTAATTAAAGTTACGCAAATAGACATTTCTTATGTAATTTTTCATTAGAAAACGATTGACATAAATTTTAGAACGCTAACATGAACCGTTCTCGAGATATTGCTCATTTTACAAAAAATTATCAAAAAGTTATATAAAATAAAAAAAAATATATTTCCTATTGAGAAACATGTTCACTTTTCATATGTAATACCATGCGATAAATTGAGTGACATCATTCACGTGGATCTTGCTCGTTCCATTCATGAAAAAAGATACATTGAATAATACTTTTTTATTTGAACGCCAATAGTCATTTATCTGCTGTAAGAATAACTTATTTCTTCATCCATAACGCTTGGCGAGATTTTGGCGACGATCTTGGTGGAATATCGCCAACTTGGCGATTTTTCAGATGTTGCTAAATTAACGAAAAACTCGCCAAATGGATAAAAATGACTCTAAATCAATGACGACTTATTGATGATGGTGACATGGAAAATGACGACTCATTGACGAAAATTCAATATCTTGGAAATAATATAAATAACTCCTATAAAATTATCTATTCCTTTTACTGTAAAAGTAGTAAATTCATTGCATTATATAAGGAAAGTCATGTGCTGCCCACAGCAGATTTTTTTATCACGATTCCATTTGGAGATTGACTGAAGTGTGGTTCAACTCGACTTTCTTATAGCAGAATTCATTTTTTGAGTAGCCTGTAATTTTTGCACATTTTTCATAAAAACATTTTAAATAAATCAGTATCGTTGGTATAAATAATCACAATTACAGCATGTTATCCTTCCAATATGAGGGTTTGAAAAAATATTGGATTGACTCCTATCTTGACAATGTACCCCCAGGCGGAACGGTTAATGACGTCAAGAACACAAATATTTTTAGCGGCAATTTTTGACTGTGATTGAACGGGCTAATTTTAAGGATCTTTAAGCCATAAATGACCTCTTTCATGCAAAATTATATCAAATTTTACTCTATGCTGTCATGTTTGGAAGATATAAAATTTCGAATACATTCCGAATTTTTCGCTTGAATTTAAGAAATTATATCTAGGTCTAGATTTTTTTATAACAAAGCCGGATATAATGTCATTAAATAACTTAATGTTAATGTTTGTGGCAGCTATAGTGTACACAATAAATTGACCACAGACAGACAAATAGGCAGCATAATTCGTAAAGCGGACAAAATAATTTTTTAAGACAAACAGAACAACATCAATTTATATGGCGATTATCTAATAACTTAATCTAATTTCTGGACGTTTGCAAATTTTATCACTGGTCGGCATATGCACAAATAACATGCTCATATTTAAACTCGACATATACAGTTGAACCTTGCATGCATGCTATTTTCCAGTTTCTTGCAATGCCGTTGAACGTAGTGTTATCAATGTTGAGCCAGAACCAATTATGATATAAAGACTCAAGGGTTTAAAGGTTAGTATCACCTGAATGATGGAATCAGTGTTGTCACAGAAAGAAGTTTCCAGAGCATTAAATGTGACACAACGTGTAATCTTTAGACTGTGAAGAATGTTTCAAAATACTAAAGATGTTAGACGACAACAAGTACAAGATTGTCCAAGAATTATGACTCCTCGACAGGACCTGCACATGCATTAACTATACGATGACACAGAACTCTCTGGAGAGCTGATAGCCGCTATAAAGTCAACTATTTCCAAACAATCCGTTTACACGAGTTTTGGAATGTTCACAGTTATGCCACACGTCCAATAGTTTGTCACCCGTCCAATCTTGTGCATAACAATGCACGTTTACGAGTCAGGAACATCTAAACTGGACTCTGAATCAGTAGGACAATGAGTCCAAATTCAGTTTGCCGCCTGATTCTCATCGCACCATTATATGGAGAGTACTAGGGTCACGTTATAACCCCTTAACACCACTTTGAGGATGGGTATGGTTCTGAGTATGGATTGGTATAATTCTGACCGAACGCACAGAGCTCTTTTGCAAATAATAGGTACAGAAACGACATAGTGGAATTTCGTGTTTGATCTTATAGTGGGACAGTGGGTCAACAGTTCATATTCGTGGAAGATAACACGGCCTACACTGCTCTCAGCTGGTGGATTCTTGAAGATATCCAGCGAATGCAGTCGCCACCAAAGTCTCCAGTTCTGCACAAAATTATTTTATTCTTGTTTTTCATTAGTCACTATTGTGCAATTTTATTACACATGTATACTAAGTATTGTTCCATTCCACTATTTGGTTCGTGAATTATTAACAAATAAGTGATTATGCTTAACTTTTGGACCCCAATGCATTTGATATTATATAAACGCTGCGTTTATTACGGTAGTGTAACTCTGAAAATAACTTGTTCTGCTATTTTTATTGTATATTATGAAATCAGACAATAATCTTATTTATAAGACTATCTGATTACAACAGAACATGCCATCCACAAAAGACTCAAATTCATATTTTAAAGCCTGCTTTGATTGCGAAATAACGCATGACATGACCAATCATTTGAAACTAGCCCGAATAACACAAGCTGTCTGGCATTTAAAAAGCAAACAGGTGAATAAACGACCGATGCTAAAATAACACATACAACACCGCTCAATATAATTTTAGAAACGCATCTACAACCACAGCAACACTTAAAACTAAGACATAAAACAAAGGTGGAAACACAAAGGGTTAAAATTATTATACGATCTCACATTTTCGCATTTATCAAAATGCCAATCAATGGAAAGCAATTTTCGAAAAAAAGAAAAAGAACCATTTAGCCAGGGAAGTAAAATTAAAAATACAAATGCTCCAAAGATTATGTTAGATTCAAATGAGTTTTACGCAGATTACTTATATTTAAGGCACATTGAAAACATTACTCCAGAGTAAATTCCAATATACTTTACAAGCACTCGTTAGTAATTTCAGTGATATTTCTTTTTCAAAACTGGAATCTCTACAATGCATCCTTTACGATTCTATTCGAAAACACTCAAATAAAATTCTATTTCCTTTGGACCTTCTGTTCCACTCTATATAAAACGTTTGTGTGTATAGAGTCAGAAGTAGAGACGTACAGCATATTTATTTTCATTTTTAGCTCTTTTCATCTGTATGTTCTCTGTGAGTCCGCTAACGATAGATCGTCTTTTATGAAAATAAATGTTGGTAAGCTGTCCCATTTTCCTACTTTAGAATGTCCGGTTATTTTTATCCTGGTTCTATTTGGAAAAATGAAGAACAATGACGTAGACTTTAGATTTATGGAAACAGTTTATATGTGGTTTTACGGAGGTCATCAATATATTTGGGCTTATATAAACATTTCGGTTATTAAAATAGTTCAGCTCTGTCTATAAATTATGTTTATGAGTTGCTTTTATGATGAATTTTGAAAACAGACAACAATGTTACGGATGAGAAAATTTGATATGGGCTGAACATGACTTTACCTACAGGCGAAAATGCAATATATACAGTATTTTAAATTCTATCGTAAAAAATAACACATAGAATGGACAAAGAAGTTTTTTATTTTTCGTTAAAGTTACGATTAATTTATTATAAATATTTTTATTTCATGACTTATGGCATTTAAAACTATGCGATGCCGCATGAAAGAAACTGGAATTTCTTAAGAAAGGTTTTAATTTGGGCCATGGGTGTAGTTGTTTTTGATTTGGTATTAATATTAACTATGATGAATGTTTTACTAATACATTTAAATATATGTCAGTTTTAGTGGTGTTCTTGCTCAATATTTCCGAAGAAAGACTAGTTCTTTTTTTTCCAAATTGTATAAAAATGTAATCAGCTCCAGGATGGCGCATAATTAACTAAACTACTAATTTCATGACATTTTGTAAAGTGATTGAGATAAGGAAGGTTATTACATTGTACAAACTGAACATACACTGACATATCGGTACTACTCTAGACAAACGTGTCTACTCTAGATAAACGTGTAAATTCATCGACATATTGAATTCCTATTTTCGTCCCCAATTTCAATATCTCTCTTTTATCTTACACTATAAAATAAGACGTGTTTTTGTCTGTGTCGTCTTTAGTGAAAATTCGAAGCTTCAGACAGTGACAAAATTCGGTACAGGTGAACTCTAAATTTAAGAACAATAGAACTTGACATTATGTTTAAACTTTGGAACTTTTTGTAAAGCGGCGAATTTTTATCACCGAAAGTAGTCCATTTTCCGACATTTCATCAAATTCATATATCTCCTGGCTGTATACATAAATGCTCTAATCAGTCTGGTTTTCAAACAAACAATTTATTTATCCATCGCAGGTGCAGGCTATATTATGTGCTTGTGTTATGGACTTGGGAGCAAAAACTTCCTGTCTTATGAACTTATGAACATATCAATTGTCTAAATAATTCGGAAATATAAGACATAAATTTTCAACTTTTCAAACTTAGGATTCAATATTAAAATCGTGCTTTGAAAATTTTACTTTAATCGCGTGAAATCGGATGACAATTAATTTTGCGAATATTAGGTCTTCCGAGGTCAAATATATAATGTTTTCTTTTTTCCGACTTAATCATTTCCACGGTATGCTAGCTCTAAATTCGCGATGTTAGAAAACCGATATTTGCACTTACGTGGCAAATTTTAGCGCTCTTATCTAGGGTGTATCGAAAAAGCGTATTTAGTGTGTATCAAAGGTGTGTGTACCTGCGTTATTTAGTAACATGAGATTTTTTTATGAACCGGACAAACCTAGAATGTTTTTAACACTTCATAACATAGTTGAAAAGTGTTTATGACTTTGTTCATGCTGTCTGTCTGTCCGTTCGCACGATAACTGCCGTAAAACTGATTTTATCAAAATGAAATTTTAGTATGTTGTTCAGACGGTCCGTGGAACCTATAGGAATATAAATGAATAACATCAGCTAATTAGATTTGGACTGAGACCGGGTTGAAGAAATGCAATACATTGAACCCTGTGGGACCTAATTTTTCAAAAACATTTTTAAGCCAATTTAAAATTCACAAATTGATTCGAAAGTTTTAGGAAATATTTAAATTATCCCATACAAAATATGCAAAAAATGTCAGCAAATTTTCATTGGTAGTTTTGTAAATAAAAATTAAAATAATAATTACACCCATATTATATGAAGAGACCCACTTCATATGACCCATTTTAAAATAAAATATGGCATCCATCTTGTGTCAATTTTGATACAAGACTTTGTCTTAATTTCTGTGCATCTATACTTTGAAACAACGCAATTACAATATATTTGAGGGTAAATGATCAATTTTGACATTAAGACTGCCACCTTGTGTCAAAATCGTGATTTTTAAAGTTCTTTTTAATTTATAGTTAGTGTTTTATCCGTGCTAAAACCGCTTTATTTTTCATTAAATTATGTATAAAGAGTCACATGGTTGTTAGTGCTGTCTGTTGGATTCTTTAATGTCTTGTGGAATGTTACATAACTTGGTAATGGCTACCCGATGGGAATTAACCAAGTTTGAACGTGAAATAATAGTTGGAGTTCGACACATGGGGTTATTTCCAATTATTTCGAAAGTTGTTGAGACTGTGAATATTTCTCACGCGGCGGTGTATATCGAGAGTATCTCATGGAAGGCATTATCTTCCACAAAGTACAGCGCAGTGGGTGGCCACGTCTTCTGAACAATCGAGACCAGCGACCTCTGAGCAGAAGCGTCTGTGCTAACAGACGAACTACATTGCGTCAATAAAACTACCGAATTAAATGAGGGACGCACTAGAAGCTTATCTGTGAGATCTGTGAAGATAATTTTGGCGTTTATGGGACATGGCAGCAGAAAACTGACTCGAGTGCTTTTACTCAAGGTACACCAGCGGCTTCTGGGCATGCTCGCGAACACATGCAAAGGACCCTAGATGACTAGAAGAAGATAGCGTGGTCCGATATGTCATGTTTCCAGTCGGTACTAGCTGATGGTCTCGTTCGGATGAGGCGCAAACTCCAGGAGGCTATGGATACAACTTGTCAACAAGGCACTGTGAAAACTGGTGGTTGGTAGTGTTGGTGGATGGGTAGTTTAAATACCCACCCACAAACACTAAACATTGGTGGGTGAGTATTTACCCTACCAACATACCAATATTTAGTGGGGGGGGCAAAATGATTTGCGTAGTATTTACTTGGCATGGATTAGGTTCTTTGGTCATAGACAGGAAATTGCTATGTTCATCTGGTTGGTGAACATTTGCAGCCATTTATAGACTTCACATACCCTAATAACGACGGAATATTCCAGGATGATAATGTTCGGTGTCACCGAGGCCATATTGCTCGCGATTGATTCGCGGAGTATTCTAGATAATTACAGCATATGATTTGGTCACCTAGATCTCAGACGTGAATCCTCTTGGAGCGCATATATGATATGATCGATAGAGCCATTCGTGCCCACATCCCAGCACCTGCCATAACCACACGCAATTATGGGCTGCTATCGAGACAACATGGCTAAACATTTCTCCTGGGGACTTTGCCGACTGGTTGAGTCCATGCCACGTCGAGTTGCTACACTTCACCAAGAGACCCAACACGATATTAAAGATGCGTCCCATGATTCTTGGCACTTGAGTGTATAACACACGCACACACACACACACACACATATATATAAATAATATATATATATATATATACTACGTGACAGTGAAAATGAGCCACCAAGAAGGAGTCGATAAAAAGTGATGAAAATCGGCAAAAAGGGAGAGGTAGCAACGAACAATAAGTGATGGTCATTGCAACCGTTCATTCGGATGTGTCACATTTCCATTTGGTACTAGCTGATGGTCCCGTTCAGATGTGGCGCAAACTCCAGGAGGCTATGGATCCAACTTGTCAACAAGGCTCTGTGAAAACTGGTGGTATTTGGTAGTGTTGGTGGGTGGGTAGAGTAAATACACACCCAAGAACACTAAATATTGGTGGGTGGGTATTTACCCTACCTACCCACCAATATTTAGTGGGGGGGGGCATAATATTTTGGGTAGTGTTTACTTGACATGGATTAGGTTCTTTGGTCATAGACAGGAAATCGCTATGTTCATCTGGTTGGTGAACATTTGCAGCTATTTATAGACTTCACATACCCTAATAACGACGGAATATTCCAGGATGATAATGTTCGGTGTCACCGAGGCCATATTGCTCGCGATTGATTCACGGAGTATTTTGGACAATTCCAGCATATGATTTGATCACCTAGATCGCAGACGTGAATCCCCTTGGAGCACATATAGGATATTATCGATAGAGCCATTCGTGCCCACATCCAGCACCTGCCATAACCATACGCAATTATGGGCTGCTATCGAGACAACATGGCTAAACATTTCTCCTGGAGACTCCGCCGATTAGTTGAGTCACACACACATACATACATACATATATATATATATATATGTATATATATATATATCGCTCAGTGTGTAGGTGTATCATGTTGCAATGAACATCACTTATTGTTCGTTGCTACCTCTCCCTGTTTGCCGATTTTCATCACTTTCCATCGACTCCTTCCTGGTGTCTCATTATATATATATATATATATATATATATATATATATATATATATATATATATATATATATATATGGTGTCTCATTTTCACTGTCACGTAGTATATATATATATATATACTGCGTGACAGTGAAAATGAGACACCAGGAAAGAGAAGGAGACGATGGAAAGTGATGAAAATCGGCAAACAGGGAGAGGTAGCAACGAACAATAAGTGATGTTCATTGCAACATGATACAGCTATATACTGAGCGATAACACTGTCTGATCAGTAGGTTGTAGGACCACCGCGGGCGGAGATACAGACAGCTACACGTCTAGGTACAGAGTCAATGAGAGTGCGGATGGTGTCCTGAGGAATGGCTGCCCAATCCCTGTCAACCATTTGCCTGAGTTTGTCTTCTAACCACGGCGGTGGCAGTGCACGCCAGCGACTTCTAATCATGTCCCAGATGTGTTCGATTGGTGAGAGAGCAGGTGAGACTGGTAGTCAGGAAAGCACCTGGATACCTTGCAGGGCATGTTGGCAGATGCATGACGTTTGTGGTTGGGTGTTATCCTGTTGGTAAATGGTATTGGACACCCCCTGAAGGAAGACTAGTGTCACCGGCCGCAGCATGTCTTCCACATTTCGTTGGTCCGTCATAGTGCCCTCAATACGGACCAGATGTGATCTGCTATCGTAGGCAATGGCGTCCCAAACCATGATGCCGCGTTGTCGCGCCGTGTGGCGTTCCACAGATGCGGCCGGATTAGATCTGTCACCACTTCAGCATCAGACTCGTACACGACCAATGTCATTGCTAAAACAGATGAGTGACTCATCTAAGAACACGACCCTATGCCATTTCGTCGCCCACATGGCTCTATGCCGACATCATTGCAAACGGATTCGTCTGTGCTGTTGGGTCAATAGAATTATTCTTAACAGGCGCCGGTCACCGGCGGATAATCATCCTGGTCGATATGGAAGCACCAAGAGTGTCGTGCACATGCTGGAAAAGGGCGACGGAAGTGGCTTGCGAGGCCGCCAATGCTTACCGGTACATGCGTCGGTCTACGCGTGCTGACGCGTCACATTTCCTTGTTCCAACGATCTTCGCCACAGCTAGTGCACCGTGGATGCGTGTGGGTGGCTGTCCACTGAGATTTGACTTATGAACCAACCAGTCCTTCTGAGTCCGATAACCATACTCCTCGTGAAATCTTCTGTCTGCTGGAACTGCCTCGGTTGGTGGTAGCCTGGCATTCACAACTACTACACATTTCCTCTGGATCCCCCCGCCCCCCAAAAAAAATGCAAAATGATTTCCCTGGCAGGCAGCGCGGCGCGACTATTGCCGTTTCTGCAGGTTTCTGCTTGCGCATTGCCGATTCTGCGTGCGCAGGCCAGCTGCGCATTTTTCATCATTTACATAACCCAATGAGCTGCATTTACACTGCAATTTGCATATTTTTTGCCCAATCATTCTTGGTGTCTCATTTTTACTGTCACGTAGTATATATATACAGGCAAATATTCCGAATTTTGTATAATCATTCTCTTTTGCTTAATATCGTAACCAAACCATGTCCTCAAGGTTTGTGAAATTTCAAAGAGTCCCCTTGTCTTTTTAACTAATATCTCCATTAATTTCAATACATACTGTTAGAAACGTAATCTAGGCGATACCATCAATTTACTGATCATGGGGAATACTAAATATAACTGCTTACCTGGCAGTTCTCCCCCACTCTAATAAACCAATAGATAGGCTCGTTAATTATCATAAATCTGTTAATACTGCATACTTTAACACCGTGCGATTAAAGCTAATTTTGATACCCAATAATCTTTTAGCTTGATTCTTCAGCGATATTTATTAGATAAGTCATATGTTTCTGATGCTTGTTTATTAAATCAATGAGAAAATCAATAAACAAACTTACCATAAGGTTGTTTAATGATTTCGATGCAAATCTATGTATTTAAGAAAGTAATGATAATCAAATAATAGAATATGGATACACTATTGCTGCCAATCATGAAAATAAATATGAAATTTGAAAATAATCGCATGAAAGATATTTAAAGATACTAAACGGATAATTGAAAGAGCTTAGCTACAAATAAAACTGAGCAAACACATTTTTTGTAAATTCTGATTTAGATTTACAGGCATCCCTGTCGGCACCAGTTAAAATCGAAGTCTTTCCAATTTCATTTTCCATTTTTAGCCTATACTTTTTAATGTTTACTCTAATTCTATTGTAAATATATTTATGAAATACTTTAGATAATTGCGCATTTCCCCTCTTAAATAGTTATTGTATAATGGAACTTTTCTACAATCCAACTATTTTGCGCATGGGACCATATAAAAATTCAGACCCCTCTATTGTCATGAAAACAAAATACTTATTGGAAAAAAAATATATACAAAATTCAAATTCAATTTTAGCGAACTATCAAATGTGAAGTATGTGTCGAAAATCAACCGCCTAAGCTTGAACAGCGGGGGTCGACTATGTTGAGGCACATTGTATATCACATTTGAAAATCAATCCAAATACTTGTTTCCAATCTCAGATATATATCTTAAACTATACGCAAAAAATCTGGTGTGCCAAATGCCTTTTACTATAGAGTAATAAATTCAGATATTCTGGGAAAACAAAAACATAATTTGTAATTTTCTTATTATTCTATATAGCTGATAATCAAAAGTGTCTTGGGTGTTGCCAATCTGTATGAAGAAATAAAATTCCACGAAAATAATTTGATTACTTTTAAGAGATATGGCGCACATTACTGAAAAGTGAATTGCAGTACTTTAAAATAAACTCATGATAACTTGTGAATTATGCTGTACATTTATTTTAAAGTACTTACGAAGCATAATTTTGTATAATGAGATATTTGTTTGAGTACTCGAATAAAAATGTTCAAACGCACCAACTTTCATTGTGTTTAAATTTGTGAATAATTTTTGTACAAAGCAATGTGCTCTAATGTTAATATTCTGATATTCAGCAATGCACTATATGCTAACTACTACAAATAAAAAAAACTAGTTTATATTTTTTATTATATAGCAGACATTTTTGGATCACGCAAGGAAGAATCTTCTGCAGCTGCAACGAACAAATGGATTTGACTAAATTTTTGCTTTGCATGTTCACAACTTTTAAATGAATTCTAATTAAAAGAAAATTTACAAGATTTATCTTCCCAAACATTCAGTTACCCCTATACCGAATTTCGTGACTGGCTGAAGATTCGAAGCTACAGATGACAAGGATAGACACATGGAGAGACATATTCTTTTTATTTTTACTAAAACCAACTATTTGCCGTTGCCTGGTGTATAAATAAGTGCCGTAATAACTTTAATGTATCTACGTAAATTACATAGATACATTAGCTTCATAGCTTACATTAGCTTCATATAGATACATAGCTACATAGCTTCATGGATACGCCCTAAATTAGCTCACTGAAAGTACTTGACGTCGCAGAAAAGACAAAAAAAAACCCTTACGGTAGAAGTGCGTGCACTTCACCCTCAATGTGGTATTCGTTAATAAGTACCCGTATGACATGCAAATGATATGTTAATTACATGCTAATCGGATCAATGAAGCTGAGAGAATTTAAATCGCAGATGAGAAAAATTAAGAATTAAAATGCTATCAATACGTTTTTATCCCAATTTTCACATTCTTGAAACAATATCGAATTAAAAAAAAAAATAGAATGGAGTAATATAAATTCGAAAACTTAGAATTTTACATTATAAATCCTACTTACTGCCATGATAGCTGTAACTTAAAGTATAGAGATCTGATATAACGTTTGCACCTTAAAAAATCTGGTGTGGGCAGCACATGACTTTCCTTATATAATGCAATGGATTTACTACTTTTACAGTTTAAAAAAATTTTATTCTTATAGTAGATACTTGTATTCTTTCCAAGATATTGAATTTTCTTCAATTAGTCATCATTTTCATTGATTTAGCGTCATTTTTATCCATTTGGCGAGATTTTTGTTAAATTGGCAGCAATAAAAATGTCGCCAAGTTGGCGACATTCCGCCAAATTCGTCACCAAAATCTCGTCAAGCGTTATGGATGGAGAAATAAGTTATTCTTACGGCAGATAAATGACTATTCGCGCTGAAATACAAAATTATTACTCAAAGTATCTTTTTTTCATGAATGGAACAATCTAGATCCACGAGAATGATGTCACCCAATTTATTGCATAGTATTACATATGAAAAGTGAACATGTTTCTCAATAGGATTTTTTTTTTATTTTATATAACTTTTTGATAATTTTTTTAAAATGTGCAATATCTCGAGAACGGCTCATGTTAGAGTTCTAAAATTTATGTCAATCGTTTTGTAATGAAAACTTACATAGAGAAATGTCTATTTGCGTAACTTTATTAGCGGTTTTGATTTTTTGACGATTTTTTCAAAATTTCACTCGAAAATTTAGGAGGTTTCTGAACATTCGATTGCGTGTAAAAGCAATAAGCTTCCAGTGTTTACGGATTGTGATTTTTGTACCAAATTTCGTTCGAATCGGTCCATTCGTTCGTCAGTTGTCGTCTCCACAGACTCACTGACACACACACACACGCACATACTTTCACACACACACACATACACACACACACACATACACACACACACACACAGACATCACTTCAAAAATGTTTGATTGGTGATCAGGGATGCTTGAAACGTGCTCTCCCGTCGAAAACTCGAATTCGAATTTTCGACCCCGTCACAATACTTTCTTTATACATTATGTATATAAGGAAAGTAAAAAAATGCTCCCATTCCAGTAAAATTATCTGCTTGATAAATAGATTAAAATGGTAAATATTTGGCTAAATGTCGACTTTAAATGTTTATAACTTTTAATTCCAGTTTAAAAAAAATATTCCCAAGTTTTATCATCTGGAGACTGAAAGTACCTTTGTATAAAATTTCGCCACTGTCCACATTCTCGATTTTCTGCTAAAGACGACACAGAAACACAGACAGACATAAAGTTATATAAGCATATGCTGTTCTTCTATTATGTAAGATGTTAAAATTACTCTACGATAGTTCGGATAAATACTATTGGGTAAATTTAGAATTAAAGGATGCCAAAAGAATACAGTTATGTAGAAATTGCATATAAAATCTAGCTGATGGAAACATTAATATATGTTTCCAAAATCTTAGTACAGAAAAATAAAATGGAAAGTAATCATATTATAACGGATAGTAGATAAAATACAAAACCTAAAATCTTTGACAGAAAGTATGTATAAGATAATGCATATCGAGGAATAAAAATTTCAATCAATATTTCGATCAAGGACGTACTAAAAAGTAAAATTCTCAAGAGTAATAATTTTATTCATTGTAGTAATTAAAGCAATTTAAACGTATTGGAAGTATACCAGGAAGTACACATATATGGCTCGATATATCGCTACACTATATAAGATCCAACTTATTTGAGAATGATGATCTTATTTATTTATTTTTAAATAACACACATGTAATATACAACAAGAAAGATCAATCATGCTTAAAGCATTGATTAAGAAACATTTTCCAACTTCAATGCAATTTTATTTAAACATGTCTAAAATGTAATACATTCCTTGGTAATATTTTAAAACTTCTCACAATAATACATTGATTTATTATAGTTGAAAACTTAAACATTCATCCAAAAAAATGAACTTCATTCAAATGACGGCATTGAAATATAAATTGCCTGGTTTAAACATCTCTAAAATGTGATATATTACTCGGTAACAATTTTAGAATTATCATAATACCACGATAATTTATTATATTTAAAAACTTCATCGAAAACAACTGAAATTCATTCAAATGACGTCATAGAAAAAATAACACGCCCGGCTCTCTCTAAAAAAGCAGCATTTCATTCATAAATAATTTCCCATTCATGTCATTCATCACAATACTATAATAATTTATTTTATTTAAAAATTAAGACCATGGAGCTATAAGTAATTAAACTCTATGCTTAAAACTTCATCGCAAAAAATCGTCCTTCTCTCGGTAAAGTCAATGAATATTTCTTTCATATCAGCTATGGAGATTCCATGAGCTAAATTCTTTTGCATTAAAAAAATACAGGAATTCCTATACAACTCATCCAACATATTTTGCTGTTTACATTTCACATAAGTGAAAAATAGGCTTCGTTAGAGAAATAATCAAAGTCGGATGCTCATTTAAACTCAAATATATTGTCATTGCGTTGTTTCAGTATGTAGATGCACAGAATTTAAGCGAAAATAAAGAGGTTTTACGACGAATACAACACTCAATATGAATTAAAAAGAACTTTAAAAATGACGATTTTGAGACAAGATGGATGCCGTATTATATTTTGAAGATGGTCACGTGATCGTTTCATATCATGGTCACGTGATCGCTTCATGTAAGAGGTGTAATTATTATTTTAATTTTTATTTAAAAAACTACTGAATATATTTCGCTGAATTTTTTTTTTATATTTTATGGAACAATTTGAATATTACCTAAAATTTTTGAAGCAATTTGTGAAATTTAAATCTGCTTAAAAAATGTTTGAAAAATTTGGTCCCATTGGGTTCAATGTATTTCATTTTTTCAACCCGGGTTCAATCCAAAACTAATTGGGTGATATTATTTATTTATATTCCCATAGGTCCTACAGACCGTCTGAACAACATACTAAAATTTCATTTTGATTAAGTCATTTTTACGGCAGTTATCGTGCTAACGGACAGACAGACAGACAGAATGAACAAAGTCATAAACACTTTTCAACTTTGTTGTAAAGTGTTAAAAACGCTACATTCGTTTTAAAAAAAAATTGTGCCAAGTATATCTAAACAAACTATTATATCTTAGATACAGTAAAAGCTAATGATCATTTCCTCATTTGAATACTTCAGTAAACCATAAGCTATATCAATTTTTAAAATTGTATTATATTAAATCTAATGCTTATTTTAGGAATATTGGTACAAACTATCTTTAAAATAATTAATGCGATTATAAACGAGATAAATTGACTAAAATGCGAATGACCATTATAGACTCAATACAAAACACAAAACCTGATGATCTATGAAACCTGAAGTCCAATTTCGGGACCTGGCAAAGATTGCAGTTCAGGACACTTAATCCATTTATGCCTAGCGTCCCATCCAGTATAATGGGACGCTAAGTACTAATGGGTTAAGCAGGAGAAACGAGTGTACTATTAGCAGCTTTTAACATAAATAAAGAAAAATAAAATGATCATCTGAAAACACAACAGTCATACTGGAATACAAAGAAAAATGGTAGTTATACACACTCATACATTCCCATAATAATCAATGATCAACTGCTAATTACGAGACCGTCCCTATTCCTCCTAACAGGGCATGAAACATTCCTGGAATTCAACAACAAATACTTAAACCAGTCAATGTCCATACAGACAATATGAATCATATGCACACTGCGCACATCACTGGCTATCACTCACCACCTCACGGAGTCAGCTAGAACACTTCAGTGGCAATGCCGTACAGAACAAATTCAGAGTAACAAAACTCACATTAACCACCACTGAACAAGAGAAGGCGTATACAACAACGCAGGTAATAAATCAGCCACATCAGATACCATCAGCAACGATTTTCAACAACAGCCAAGTATTATCAATAATCTCCAGTAAGTGCCAAGTACATCGAACACCATTTTAGCTGCCCCGATGAAACCATAATGTAACATCTTATCACCTGCAGCAATATACTGAAGACATACCCAACTGGCAATACCCCACTTCAATTATAATTCGGCATAGGATTCCGCAAGCCATAAACCACCACGGGTCGACACATTTCGTTTGGACTTCCGTTTGGAGAACGCGTTGACTGGTCAGGCAGACATAGATTGCTCAAATTCAGGTTAGGACATGCATTGTTTAAACATAAAATGCATCACTTTCTCACGATCTCCTTAACCCCAATAGTTTATCAAAAATAATCTATATAAATAAAATTGAAAATCTGTCTGTCTGTCTGTCTGTCTGTCTGTTTGTCCCATCATCACGGGAGAACGGCTGAACCGAATTTGATAAAATTTTGTGGGTAGCCTTGAAATAGCCTCACTTAAAATTTAGTCTATGTTTGAAATTTCTACGACCAGTGGTTCTCGAGATATTAGTAAAAAACGAAACTTTCGTTTATCTCATCATCACGAGAGAACGGCTGAACCGAATTTAATGAAATTTTGTGGGTGGCCTTGAAATAGCCCCCCATAAATTTTGCCCAAGTTTCAAGTTTCTAAGGCCAGGGGTTGTCGAGATATTAATGAAAAACGGAACTTCTTTTATAGGAGTTCTACTCTCCAACTCCGTGGTTTATCCAAACGCAAAGGATAAAAATCGTTAGTTTAAAACGTCAAAGGGAATTAAAACTTTATTTTTGAGTTTGATGCAGGATTTTTGCATTAAATAGTCACTATCTGAAAGCATGAATTGTTTGAAACATGAATTTAAATGGAAAAATCTACCTCCATGTTTTGTATTTCACAAGCTTTTACTCAACGATTAGAAGTATAAAGGTATTAAAATGGTTATTTAATTTCGCATTTTATGAGGAAGATTCTATCTTATATCGTGTTGCTCGGCAACGGAATGAAATTAAATATGTTTGCTAATGATTATTATTATTTTTTCGATTTGAATATTAAATAAATGGGTATTGAAATATATCTTATAAATGAACGGTTTGATTTTTTTTAATTATATTAATTGCGAACTGCATACACCACTTTCATTTATTTTAGCAAAGAGGTTTTAAGCTTATATATTGTGTTTAGCTAATAAACTCATATTTTGTTTACCCAATAAATTCATTTATCCAATTGTTTAAACAGAAAAAGAGTGGAATGGGTATTTCTTCTAACAATATTTTAGTGTTTTCATTTAGTATATACAAACTTGATCACGATATTTTATTCAGATCTGCGAATTTAGAGCTACGAATTTGGCTGGATATCGCTAACTTGGCAAATATCTTAAAAGTTACCAAATTGACTGAAATGTCCCCAAATTGATAAAAATGACGTAAATCAATTAAATTTATTTTGTTTTGTTAAAAGAAAGTACTGAAATGGTGTTTCGTTAGCATTTGTCTGTCAGTCCAACCGCCCTACTTAGTAACACATTTAGCGAATTTTTGAAATGTCACCAAATTGATAAAAATATTTATAAATCCATAAACATATTTTGAAATTGATAAATTGCCCTAAATAAACGAAATTGTGTTTTTTTAGGGGATAATATTTTGATGATGGTTCGTCAATTTATCGCCAAGTGGGACTGTCAGTTCTACAGTCCCACTTGGCGATAAATTTGGCGATTTTTTAAAATGTCACCAAATTGATAAAAATATTTATAAATCCATAAAAATATTTTGAAATTGATAAATTGCCCTAAATAAACGAAATAGTGTTTTTTTAGGGGATAATATTTTGATGATGGTCCGTCAATTTATCGCCAAGTGGGACTGTCAGTTCTACAGTCCCACTTGGCGATAAATTTGGCGAATTTTTAAAATGTCGCCAAACCTTCATTAAAGATATTCAGACGATATTTTGACCACCAATTTATTTGAAGCAAATCATAACATGTCGCTTAACAACGGATTTAAATTTAATGTGTTTATGAGGAAGAAGGTTTTTATTAAATCTTTTCCGATTTTAATGATGAAGATATGTATATAAAATAAATTTCATTGCCATCGTATTTTTGACTGGATAATATCAATTACGATCTTCATGTTTAAACATTATTATTATTGATGTTTTCGGGGATTATTGATTCAGAGATTATTGATATGTTCAATTTCTTATGGCATTGTTTTATTGCGGCAAAAATTGTTGAAACTCATATATTGTACGTTGTACGAGTAATCTTCTACAAATGCACGGGTATATCTTCTAATCTAAGAGAATATAAGTAGTACATGTATATTGGCATATATTGGAATCAAGCCTTCCGGTATGAAGATGGCAGGGATTATTGATATTTTTAATTTATTAAGTAATCTGTTATATATTGGTAAAAAATTTTCAGACTACATATTATAATACGGGTAATCCTTTACTAACACTAGGACATATCTTCTAATGTATGACATTATAAGTAGTACGGGTTTATCTTCCCATATAATTTTAGCACTTTCATTTGGGCACATATTGGAATTAATTATTGCCTACTGATTTAAAGATTACGGATTTATTGATATTTTCAATTTATATATGTAATCTACTAATACAGGTTATATCTTCTAATATTCGCGTATATAAGTAGTACGGATCCTATACAACACGCTATTGTTTTGCATATATTGATTCAATTCCATACTTTTTATAAATTTGCTTACAAAAAGGCCAGGATATTTTATTCTTCAGATCTACCCGTGAAGATAATTTTGAATAACGAGAACAGCCATTCCTTAACTTCTTTTTAGGAGCATTATGTTAAATATTTTAACAGAATATTTTGATTAAAAATGCCATTTAGTATGCTATAGGAATTTGCACATGATTGTGAATTTTAAGTTTATTTATATTATATACTCCGTACGAAGAACGGGTATGCTGCTAGTATTAAATAAAAATAGCACATTTTGTTGCATATTTGTAAAAATTAATGTTGCGAATCAACTTACATTTTATATTCAGAAGCTTAACAATGTGATTAAATATATATGGAAAGGATTACAAACACACAGCTTAATATTCATCATAAATTTTCCTATGTTCTTCTTTCATTATGCTCATCAAATAATTTCCCCCTCTTTAATTTTAAAGAATTGAGAACATAAAACTATTACTATTACCCTGTTTCTTTCGGGTCGTAAAAGCGCACTTTTTATACCCAAAATTCTTTCAATCGTCAGGCATAAGTATGCAGCTGATTCTTTTTTTTTTTTAAATATTTAACTGCCAAACTATTTCGAACAATTAACGTTAAGGATAGACGTTTTGGCAATTATTTGAAAACCATTTTATCTTAGAAACACAAACATTTAGGATTACACAAACATTTGGGATAGACATTTCTGACATTTAGGATTTAAGATGATAGTGGATGGTCTAATTAGCAGAAATTGGCAAAAGTATCCATACATACTTTGGTAAAATATTTTTAGACTACTAAAACCGAATTAAAATCGAATTCTTACTTACAAAATTACAAACAGGTGAAAAGTGAAGTCCACTCAAAATTGTGTTAAAAAGTGTACTTTAAACGTGTTATTCTGAAAAAACGAGTTCCTTGCATACGCAACAGTATTTGCATTTATGCATACGCAGAACGTGATACGTTTTGTTAGAGTTATATCCACTTATTTCCATCTGGTGATAGGAGGAAAGTAAGTAAGGAGTGCATGTAAGTTACAGTTATCCTACTCCGTATTTAAAGAAGAAAGTAATGGACATATGTAATGCACATCGAGCATAAAAGACCACGAGATATTAAGGGTGAATTCAGTTTTAGGACTGTAATTTATATACTTCATTCAAATTATAAATTTGTAATTACAACAAATTACGTAAATATATTTTAATTATACCAAAACCAATCTAATTAATATAAACTTTTCATAATATAACAATTTTATACTATACACATCAACGCTTTATTATACATATAATAATAATACTAAACAAAATCCAGGTGGTATATTTTTATTATCGTTTGCTTTTAATAATGCATAGGATCAGTATTTTTTAAACATATATATTTATCAATTTGAATTTATACTTTTCCTGTTTTCTGATAATATTCCTATATCATCACCAAAATTCAATATAATTCTACTTCATATTAAAAATTCATAAACTATTTTACATTGTACCAGCATTAGAAATTATCACCAAATTCTAAATTTGTACAGAAAAAACCGTAACATTCTATAATTTACGAAAATATTTGAAATGTATTTTTACGACTAAATATGAGATATGAAAATCATATATTTATAATAAACGTATATCCGGTTCTTAATGAAGAAGTAAACGAAACACGTTGAAATTTGACATTTAAAGTGTCGATTACGCAATCATTTTATGCAATAATTATACATTATTAGTAAAGCTGAAGTACTCTCCGTCAGAAATATAATCTATGATATATATGCTGTTCCACTATAAATCATTATTGATATTGAAGCATTTCACCTTAAATCTCCTATACACTTAAAATATTTATAAATTTAAATTATCATAGTATTGACTGAAATATAAAAGTGTTTATTTAAAATTATACAATAGACTAAAGTTGAACAGTTTATATGATATACTCTTCCAAAATAAGCAATATCTTTCTTACCTGACAGAGGAACGTAGATATTCAAATACAAGCAGTCTTCACTTTGGTTGAATAGGTACGGCAGAAGTCTCTTAAGATACTGATATCTCCCAAGGGGCATCTTAGTTAGGGCATCGGTTTCGTTTGATATATCGGGTAATTTCTGCGGGCAGACTGCACTAAGATGATCAGCTACACGTATGTCCTTCCAGTGGGGTGATGTTACTGGAGGCATGAATCGGAGGGGTCCCTTAGGGGCCCCAGCATAAGGGACCCCTAAAAATACCTCAGTAGACTGCAGTTGTCGATTTGGTAAAGTACTAATGAATCCTCGCAAAGATCCGTATCTTGTGCGAACGACTCTTGAACTCAGCGTCTTTGATTCAGTGTCTATATGTCTATTTGATACAAATTGGAATGTGCAGATGAAAACCGTGAAGAAACACAAAGTACTTCTTGAACTACCGTGCCTGTTAGACATGTTTAAGTGCTTTGAATACTGTTAAAAATTGTTAGATTGACTGAGATTAGTTTTAAATTATAAGCAGTGGGTTTTTAAAAGCTTTTACAACATTAGAATTTCGTAGAAATTCAATGATAAATAAATATATTTAAAATAATGTTTTGATGAACACTAATACTGGAATGTTTATAAATATTACGGAAATGTTTTTGTTTTGTTGAAAATATTGATTATATCATATGCTAAATTAATTGCTATATGTTATAAAAAAAATTAATATATCACTATGTTAATACATTGACATATAAGTGTAAATTCTTTTAAATTTCAATGTGTGGTGTAGAAATGTTCCATTGCTCACAAATCAATGTCCATCTTACCAGAATAGAATCCATATTAAATATATTTATCAGTGTTCTTCATGTAACAATATCTATTTAAGAACGCGTATACTTGAAACTTAAGACTTTGGTATGGTTTAAAAATATTTAAAACATTGAAATATTTATTGCAATAAAAATCAATACCCACGATTAATAAGTGCAATATCCATTCATTTGTTTACTAAAAACTGTTTAAAGTTCCAAGCCTTCCTGTACATATGCAAATCATCGCATCCATGCACAGATTCTGAAAATGCATAGAGAGAAAATTTCGCTCCTTAATTCTCCCGGTTTCATTTCACTCTGACCAAGATCTAAGAGTACCTTAGAGCAATCCTTTTCGCGCATGCGCAATCCTCGATAAGGGATTTTTCCACTACTTGCGGGTAAGAGGTAGGGAAAAGGGATTGCTGTCAATAGGCCAAAACGGTTCCTCATACTTGGCAGCCTTTTTGCCATGTTAAAGACTTGCTCTTTTGGGGAAAGGGTTCGCTCCCCCCATCGAGATGCATTTGAGATATTTTTTCCCTCAGCTGAAGCGGAAGAAAACTGAATTTTCTCCTTCACTTTAATCTGCATAGTAATTTTCCCTTTTTTAATACTGTTTCGTGAATAGTTGCCTTTCAGAAATATGCATTAAGTGACGCCTTCTTATTTGCGCATTTGCATTTTCTGTAATTCCATTCCTATATGGATTTCATTTAAGTTTAACAACGTCAAAAAAGTTCTCTTATTAAGAAAACTGAGGAACACTTTAATAAGAGAGAAGAAGCAGGGCATATTTCATTATGCTCAAACATGTTTATAACTCTTTTTTGACAAATATGTTGATGTTCGTTATTAACTAGATGGAATTTTAAACGATGAATGGAATATTTTTTGAAGTATTAAAATGGAGTATATGTTTCAGAGTTTTAAGAATAAAAAACATTTGACGTTTTTAACATGGTTTTGAATAAAAGTAATTTTTTATAGTGTATGCAACATGTCAAACACGCTGAAAATAAATAAAGTATGCGGAGCATTTGGATCTTCTAAGCTAATACTCTAATAATACGTCAAAAGTCAAAACAAAAAGGCTTTGACGTTTAAAATATTTTTAATTAATTATATATGTAAACGATACCAGAAAAATATATTACTGGAAATGCTTTATAATAGGGAGGTATTTTTAATTATTATGCGAAAGGTATATATATTTATCTTCGGTGCAAATTTAATTTTAATGTATCAATATCCATCTTTATATATGATATTAATGTACAAATATGATATTAATGTACAAATAAACAAATATGATATTAATTTATTGAATTTAGTAAATCCACTTTAAATGCATTTTCTAAATTTAATTTTAACAAAATATATGACATTTCAATCGTAATTGGAACTAAAAGTTAACTATATATGTGAAGCATGTCAAAAATATTTTACTGGTAATAAATAGGCATGCAGAGTTATACATATTTTGTTTGACAAGTTAAGAATATAACAGATTGAATACTTCCTGAAAGAAAGCAGGCATGTAAAAATTACGCCAAAACAATTGTTTTGAGGGAGACTTGCTTCCTCTTCTTCAAGTCAAATCAGTGTATTTTCTTAACAACTGCTATGCAAGAACTGTAAGGTAGCAAGCTAAATATAAACAGTGGAATGCATATATTTGAAACACCCAAACCGAAATTTCGTACCGGGGGTAACAGAGATGTGAAAACAACATATTTTACATTTCCCGAAAGAAAACAAGTATATAAAAATTACGTAAAAACAATTATTTCGAGCCTTTTCTAACAACCACTGTGCAAAAACTGTAAGGTGGCAGGCAAAACATAGTTTATTACATTTATTTGAAACAACCAATCCGAGGCTTCATAGCGGGATAACAGATGTGTGTGAAAGTAACACATTCAATATTTCCTAAAAGAAAACAGGTATATAAAAATTACGTAAAAACAATTCTTGCGAGGGAGATTTAATCCCTATTCATTATGTTATAGCAGTGCTTTATTTTAACCGCTGTGCAAAAACTGTAAGGTGACAGGCCAAAGAACATACATAAATACTTAAAATAACCAAACCGAGTATTCATAGCGGGAGAGAAACAGAGATGTGAGAATAACACATTCAATATTTCTGAAAGAAAGCGAGCATATGGAAATTGTGTGACAACAATTATTTCGAGGGAGTGTTACCCCATCGAAATTATTGCTGTTATTTCTAATTCATCCAATCACGAAGTTTTTCTGAGATGGACCCGTACAACAAATTTCAAGTTTTTATCTCTCATTTCACTTTCGAACGCTTCGGTGGGGAGCATGCATCTCTAAAGAACATTTTTGAAGGATTCAACGTTTCTTTAATCTTGCGGTTCAAATTTCAAGTCTATATCTCATTAAAACAAAATGTTTCTCATTCATTCCGGAAATAGAACATTTCATGTATTGCACCCCTAAAGCAGTAAATATTGGAAAACTGAAACTGCACACTTTCTTCCTTTCGAACTATCTATACTCACATCCAATTTCTAGTCTATATCTGATCATGAAATATATTTTCCCCTTTTGAACGTGCTTGTGTGGAAACCCCACTCCCTTAAAATAAATTTTTGAAAAATCCTATTTTTAGCTTTTTTAACAAATGATCTCCATGTATCAAATTTCAAGCTTCTATCACATTTTAAAAGACGCGTTTTTCATTTATTCGGCAAATCAAACATTCTGGTGTGTGGCACCCCCTAATGTCGAAAATATTTGAAAATTGAATTTGTACTCATTCTTCCTTTCGACTATCTACCCGTACACTAAATTTGAAGTCTATCCCTTCGCAATCATGCTTTTCTATCATTTTACATTTTTAACGTTTTGGTGGGAAACATCAACTTTACAGAACATTTTCGAAAATTCGGCTTTTCCAGGGTTCTCTATAAAACAATCGACCCGTGTAAAATTCTTTAACAGTTGTTAAGTTGTTGATACATCGCCAAATCTGACGACCCCGCCTTGCATTCCAAATATGAAACCCTATATGCGCTAATAGGAACGGCTGCCTGTAAAGGTATTTTCTACTTGAATAGAGCAAAGGTCTTAAATAGAAGCAAAGGCCCACTATGTATTATTTGAATAGAGTCAAAACACAATGGGGCATTTTACATATGCTTACTAATACTATTTCAATTCCTTGGTGCATTTTATGGTTTAAACATTTTATGTGAGTGCCTTTTTGATCCCTTAATTATTATTCCCAAATAAAAATATAACATTTTTATTTGGGATACCCAAGTTTCCTGAAAGGGTACATCAACTATCAGCGTCCCATTCCAACTATGCTATTTAAAATGCACAAAAATTCGGAAATAAGGATTTCATGACGAATTGAAGTTTGTGAAAATGGAATACGATCTGTTTTGAAGCTGGGATGGAATAGAATTCGAAAACTATTGGGTACTTCGACCAAAAAGAAGAATTTTAATGGATATACATTGTATTTAAAGTCATTTATCAGGCAACATATCAGTAACGTAGAAAGTCTTTGAAAGATTTATTTCGATTATGATGAAAATAACAGTGGAATTTTAGGTCGAAGATTTTAGCTCATATAGTTTTGTTTTAACGCAGTTATTTTAAACGGGTCTCTTTTAATTACTCCCCTACAACTCATTTCTTAAGTAAATTGAAAGTATTCTCTCAAATTAGACATGTAAATTACTGTGGATATGCATCATTTTGCATTTCTGAATATCAATAGCTATTTTTTCAATAATACTAGGGACTTCATCTGCTGCTCGCGACGCTCACCAATATCTGATTTGTCCCCGATTCACTGGCGCTCGCTTACCGATCTATTCCATTCAGCCCATTTGTGGTGCTGGTTTAAAATAGTTATTGAAGTTAGTTAAACACCTTGCGCTGATACTTTGAAAAGCCGCTAATAACCCACCATGAAATCTTTAATGCGAGTTCCTTTAATAAAATATATTAACATAATACTACACAATTAAGTTTACCCTTTTTAACTTTAAAATACATGTTTATTAAGCAATTTATAATCATAATCACATTACAACAATTATACTTATATAATATTTACGGAGGAGATTGGACATGTGAGACCGGGCATGCAAAATTCCGTAAACTGACTATGATATTTTTTATAATCTGATTTGAACATACCTTCTTGTTCTCTTTAGCCGTTTGGCCTGCGAGGGGTTGATAATCGAAACTTGTTTGTTTTACCTCTCTAGGTGACCACGGCCTCTTATTGATACATATCCGCATCTCGCCTGTTGCAAATGTCTGCCACTGTGTGTAACTTAATGCATATATATTTTGACTTCACTGCATGAGCACCTTTATGCATCCCTTTACGCACCTGTGAGAACTGATTTGTCTAATCTGAATCCCGACTCTAACTCTTATCTTCAACTATATTCACATTTGAATTGTTCTGTCTCTGTAGAACCATTTCTCGGTCGCTACCTCTTTTTGCCTGAGGTCTGATACGCCCCTCAGGACGATGCGACAACACATATTCCTTATTGGTTGAACTTGGAACCAATCTTGTGGATTCATCTTTAGCCCTCTCTTTTATGGCTTACTAACCTCTCGGGTCAGGGCGACTGTAAATTAGCGTCAACCATCCTCGGCACTTTGGTTGGCCTATTAAATATCATAAATAATCATATACACCTGTCTACACGTATCCTGATCTCACACTATTACTCAGATATATGTTGACCCGTATCGAGGTCTGTCCCTTGTTCGATGGTACTTATTTACCCCGGAGCTCACATATCGTAAGCTCTTTCAATCCGACTGTCACACACGATCGCTCTTGTGTTCCCAATCAGCTCGACTAATTGAATCTTTTCTCATACTAAACATTTTCTCTTCAAAGGTGAATAAAATGTAGAATTATTCATAAAATAAATCAGAATTTTAAAATATGGGCTCCGTTTTGCAGAACTTTAACAAAATAGGTATATTCCTGCAAAAATTATTTGGTTTTGCTAAAGCTTGTCTGTCCCGGACAATAAACTCTCAACTAAAGTACTTTTACTTTGAATTTGACATTAAATATCTCGTAAAGTAAAGTTTAATTCGAAAAAGTGTTTATTGTTAAAAGGTGTGCTCCCTTTAGTTTCCCTTACAAATGTACCAAATTTAATATTTTTATATGCTGCACTTTTTGCAGTAAGAGTCGGAAAATTCCGAAGGGCGAGAAATTTATCGAGCAGCGGTTTTCGGTAGAAAAATTGTCTGAATCTTAAAAATGTTGGCACTGTAATGTCAATCATTAGAAAGGGAATCGTTTAACCGTTAGAAACATATGGACTTTCTTAACATTTTTGCAAATATACAACTCTCACTTTTTTAACATTTTTTAAATTGACAAGAAATTAGGAAACATTTATCTTAGTAATCGATACATACATAAATTTTATACGTGATTCGTTAAAGTAAGGATTAAATATGTTTATCATTATTAACCTTCCGCTTACGGGTGGTACAGCGTCAATCCCAAACAAAGACCCTCTCAAAATGGCAAGTATTTGACATGCCCTATCCAAAATAGTTCTATCCCCCTTTGCAGCCATTGGCGCTTATGGATGCCATTGTCTGCAAAAGGGGACAACATTCAAAAGTTGCGGAAAGTGTACTTGCCGACCGACTTCAAACCATCAACGTCATTGCTGAAAAAGTAGGAATTTCGTATAGGAGCTGCCAAGCTATCCTGACGGACAAACTCAACATGTATCGTGTGTGTCAACACATTGTACTAAACATGCTAACCAAAGATCAGTGTGATGAGCGCATCCGGATCTGTGGAGAAACGATTGACATTGTTGACAAAGATGCAACATTCCTTTAAAAAACTATCACCGGTGCTGAGAAATGGTCTTTCTTGTACAATCCACAAACGGAACGGCAGTCCTCACAGTGGAAGTCGCCATCGTCGCCGAAGTTAAAAAAGTTCCGTTTGGACCATTCAAAGGGGAAGGTTATGCTGGAGGTGTTTTTGAGCAGAAGGGCTTGATGCATTACGAGTTCATACTTGAAGGGGCAAAAGTGAACATGGAGAGGTACACATAGATCCTGATTCGTCTTCGTGATGCTATCCGCCGGAAACGCCCAGAACTCTGGGAAAGCAAGGATTGGATGCTGCAACATGACAATGTCCTCTCATCGATCTTTTATAGTGCAGTCCGCACTGGCCAACTATGGAATGTCAGCCCTTCTAAATTATCCCTACTTACCCGAACTCACTCTATGCGAGTTTTACCTGTTCCTCCGTCTCAAAAACGAACTCAGAGAACGCCGTTTCAAAAGTGCATCTGAGGTTGAGGAAGCCGCATTGAAGGAGGCCGCACGGAAGACCATCTCGCGCAAAGGCTTCCAGGTATGTTTTCAGCAACTGTACTCTCGCTGGCAGAAGTGCATAGCTGCAGAGGGGGAGTACGTTGAAGGTGGTTGTGTGTAATATATGATATCAATAAGTCATATTTGTCAAGTAAGCCAGTCCCCGAATTTTTTTATCCAACCTTCTATATATATACCATATATATATATATATATGCATATATAATATATATATATATATATATATATATATATATATATATATATATATATATATATATATATATATATATATATATATATATATATATATATATATATATATATATATATCAGGTAACAAAATCAGGTTCAAATTTCGATGCATCTTTCAAAAACAAATATAAATGGCGGAACTATTTTATGAATTTGGTTCAAAAATTGTTGACAAGAATGTTCTTTGATCGTTTTGATTTTGTCAAGATGGATCTTCAAAATGGAAAGTATGTGATAATATTTGGTTGCGAAGAAACCAATTTGTATGGGAGTGTCAAAACATAAAATAACCAAAAAAGAATTCGAATATAAGATAACGCCCAGTTGCACATTATCGGATCTTCAAGTACCTATATACCAAATTTCATGGCAGTACCACGCTTAGATTTGCCACTACAGACCGCACAGAGACCGAAAAGGACGCACATAGATATTTTATTTTCATCTGTAAGATACACTATACATTACAAATATGTCCGGTTCCTGAGAAATTTAAATAACATTAAATAACATATATTTGTTACAATAATTACTTTGTTACATTATATATGTAGTACATGCATAAATTAATGTTAAAGCACGAAATAGTTCAGACACAACGTGATAAATAGATTTTTCTATATTCTAACTTATTCTTCGAACTAGCGTTAGGAAGTTTTGCATGATAAATGGTTTAGACACAAAATGTATCTATTATGTTTCTGTAGACAAGTTTTACTATACATTCCTCAAATTCCACTGCATATCATCTCTAAAACTCGTATTTCACATTTTATAAAGATTTTTGCAGCATAATGCTATATATTATTTTATATTTCTTTTGTATTTTTCAATCAAAGACTTACAATGGAGCAAAGATGTAAAATGCATTTTCTCAGAAAATGTAAAAGGATGCTACTTTTCAGTGGTAATGAGGTTATAAGGGTAGTTGTACAGCTTACAAATGTTATTACTAAGCATTGAATGATTGTGTAATGGGATATTGAATTGCATTCCTTAGTCATATATTTTACATTTTCAGAATGGGACTTGAATGAAGAAAGTTGAATATCCTCAACATATGCAGTAACTTTATACATTTAGGCCAAATATAAAAGGATGTAAAATGGATATTTCATGTCTAAGCATATACAGTTTAGATAGTGTACATATTTATGTATTTTATACTAGTGTTTAAGTCTGTCAATGACAGGGAAACTAATACTCTTTAAAAAAAAAGCTTAACTCTTAAAGCTTAACTTAAAAAACTCTTAAAAGGAAGCTTTCTTTTAAAAAGTTTTATTTTATTTAACGATGTGTGCTGCTTAGCGTCAAGATAGTCATATAAATAGGAAATTGGACTAGTTAGGTTCTGCCCCATGATTGAGTTTTAGCCATCTATGTCCCTAATAATGTTTCAAGAGGGTTATGAAAGACTTAACTTAAAAACAAACTTAACTTACTAACAAATATTCCACCCATACCATTTTCTCCTCTTCAAGAGAGAAATTGAAAATTCGGCACCGTTAGATTGGATACTGTTTTCAATACTACATGTGTGCAAATATTCACCCTTCTAAGACACCGGAAGACGGCTTGCGGGTCTGAAAAAAAAAACATAATCTACAGGGCGGAGGAAAGGATTATAAATCTGATGACGTTAGGTTGTGCAAGATGATCGATTTTATAAGTATGCGAATATTTAGAATTCTAGGTATCTAGGTGTCTTCTGGAGGGTCTAGAAAATTTTTAGAAAAAAAAACATTTTCTCCGCATCCGAGAAGTACATAAAAATGCCTAAGTTAATATGCCTTAGTCCGATAGTTGGTCCTATATGTGTTTAGAGATCCAGCATTCTAGGTTTCCAGAGGGCATTTGCAGGGATTCGAAATACTTTTGATATCACCCCATATTCTTCACCCTGTGGGAGGGGGGAGAGGGAAATGAAAAACTAGATCCGTAAGTTTTTGTACAGTAGTCGATTTTTATGCAAAGAAGTAGTACCGTATTCGATATATGTGACTTTTGCCATGCGCGTTTAAAATAGTTAGTTACAGATTCATTCTAACAAAATACACTTAATATTACAATATATATTAGTCAAAACACATAAGCATTGAAATGTGATGTATATAAATAAATTCTTAGTTACTGTAATTAATCACGTTTTTCTTATTTCCTTAATTACCTCATTTGAAACTTTTGCACAATATATATAATTATAGTCCCAGTGACATTTTATAGCACTCAATGTGTTTCCGATTCTATTGTTTATATGTCCCAAAGTTCGTATTTAAACCATTTAAATGCAGAAAGAATTTTTCGCATTTCCATTTCCTAAATATGTTCAATGCAAAAGTAATGACGGGACTAAAATTTATGACGTCTCCCTTTAATAAACATCAAAAGACTGTCCTTTTGTTCATTATCGGGGTTAGGGTAATTGTATAGTTTATGATTTGTTTCTATGAATATAAGGACATTACTCTATTTAGCTAAATTGTTACCTATATTTTATGAATCTACACTTTTGCAGCGGGTCTGAAACTTTTAGAATATTAATTTGTATGTATGTTTGAGTGTAATTTTTAAAATGCTTATTTCATTTAAAGTGCTAATTCATAGCCTAGAAAGAGTTGGTACTCTGAAATTGTAGGTAAAAAAAACAAGAAGAAATGGGGTAACGATGGAGGAGTATATTTTTCACTCTAGAAGGCTGGCACCTTCTGAAACTCTTAATTCGCACACTGTGCGTCATTCAATAAGGACGTGTTGATTATTGCTTGTAGCTGACAGTTTATCGGGGAACATATCCAAATAGTGTATGCTATTATAATAATCTGAAATTTTTAAACCAATTATGTCACGTTTTACATATTTTTTCTCAATTTACGTTTAACTCACAAAAACCACTCTACTCACCCCAAGCACACCAAGAAAATCACCCAATTTTGAAAAATCAGTTTTCTGATGATGTCAGGATGGAAAATCTGTCGTAATATATCTGATCACTAAGGAACCGAACTGTGTGAAAATAGTACAAAATCCTAAAAGAACTAAAACACTTGTTCGAATTTATAAAAAAATATCGACGAACTGTATCGCCCGGAGACCTAAAGGTCCTCGTTACCGAATTTCGCCGCTGTCTGAAACTTTAGTTTCCAACTATAGACGACACATACACATTCTACTCTTTCATTATGTAAGTTGTAGCTCTCAATTAAACAGAAAAAAAATAATTTCTAAGTAAATGTGCAACTCCAATAGTGAAAGAATTAACTATTCATTTGTATATCCAAAGAACAACTTAACATGATCAAGTACCACAAACAGCTGTCAGTTCAACTTTACATGTGCGCATAGTTTTAAAACCGAAACTACTTGCAGTCTTTATAAAAACATTTTTTCTTGATACTTCCACTTCATCTTTTCAAAAATAGTGTTTCAGGTGGATTGATTGTATTTTTGGTAAATGAATGTTCATTTTAAATAATTAATACACTATATTAATATTTTAGAGTGGTTATTATTTTAAAACTCTAATGTAACGGCCTCAGAAAAATTGATTTCAAATATTTTTCAGCAAATTAGCTGCATTATCATCTATCAATTTGTCATTATCATTTTAAATTTATAATTTTCCATTCTGTTTCTCGCGTTTTGATTGTTTTTAAAAACAAATGATAGCATTTATACCTTTCATTATGTTTTTTATCACTATAGAGTAGGGAGTAAAGAACTTTGTTTTCTAAAACTATATGGACCACATGATTTTTATATCATTTGAAGCTGTGTTTTGAACATCGTCGCTGCATTTTTCTTGACATCAAAGTTACCCAAAGCTGTATTTTTCCATATCAAGTTAAAGAATAAAAAATCTGATGCGGGCAACACATGACTTCCCTTATATAATGTAATGAATTTACTACTTTTACAGTAAAAAAAATAGGTTTCGCTTATAGTAGATACTAATATTCCTTCCAAGATATTGAATTTTCGACAATTAGTCGTCATTTTCATTGATTTAGCGTCATTCTTATCCATTTGGCGAGATTTTCGTTAATTTGGCAACATTTCAAAAAGTCGCCAAGTTGGCGACATTCCGCCAAATTCGTCGCCAAAATTTCGCCAAGCGTTATGGAAGAAGAAATAAAGAAATAAGTTGTTCTTACAACAGAAAAATGACTATTGGCGTTCAAATACAAAAGTATTACTCAAAATATCTTTTTTCATGAATGGAACGAGCTAGATCTACGAGAATGATGTCACCCAATATATCGCATGGTAACACATATGAAAAGTGAACATGTTTATCAATAGGAAATATTTTTTTTTTTCATTTTATATGACTTTTTAATAATTTTTTTGAAAAATGTACAATATATCCAGAACGGTTCATGTTAGCGTTCTAAAATTTATGTCAATTGTTTTCTAATGAAAAATTACATAAGAAATGTCTTTTAGCGTAACGTTATTAGTGGTTTTAATTTTTTGACGTTTTTTTCAAAATTTTATTCGAAAATTTAGGGGGATTCTGAACATTCGATTACGTATAAAAACAATAGGCTTCCAGTGTTTATGGATTGTGATTTTTGTACCGAATTTGGTTCAAATCGGTCCATTCGTTCGCCAGTCATCGTCTCCACAGACTCACTGACACACACACACACACACACACACACACACACACACACACACACATACATCATTTCAAAAATGTTTGATTCGTGATCAGGGATGCTTGAAACTTGCTCTCCCGTCGAAAACTCGATTTCGAATTTTCGACCCCGTCACAATACTTTCCTTATACATTATGTATATAAGGAAAGTAAAAATACAATTAGATTCACCTCAAATACATTTTGAATTGCATCAAAAGAAAAAAAAACAAGAAAGATCAATCATGCTTACAGCATTGATTATGAAACACTTTCCAACTTCAATGCAATTTTATTTAAACATCTCTAAAATGCAATACATTCCTCGGTAATATTTTAAAACTTATCACAATACTACAATAATTTATTATATTTGAAAACTTCATCGAAAGCAACAGAAATTCATTCAAATGACGTCATTGAAAATATAATACGCCTGGCTCTCTCTATAAAAGCAGCATTTCATTCATAACATTTTCCCTTTCATTTCATTCATCACAGTACTAAAATAATTTATTTTATTTAAAAACTTAAGACCATGGAGCTACAAGCAATTAAACTCTATGCTTAAAATTTCATCGGAAAAAATTTCATTCATATCAGCTATGCAGACTCCATGAGCTAAATAATTTTGCATTAAAGAAATACAGCAATTCTTATACAACTCATTCTACATATTTTGCTGCTTACATTTTACATAAGTGAAAAATAGGCTTCGTTGTAGAAATAATCAAATTTGGATGATCATTTAAACACAAATATATTGTAATTGCTTTGTTTCATTATGTAGATACATATAATTTAAGCAAAAATAAAGCAGTATTTGGACGGTTACAACTCTCAATATGAATTAAAAATAACTTTAAAAATCACGATTTTGAGACAAAATGGGTGCCGTATTTCATTTTGAAGTGGGTCACGGGGTATTTTCATATCATGGTCACGTGATCGCTTCATATAAGAGGTGTAATTATTATTTTAATTTTTATTTAAAAAACTACTGAATATATTTTGCTGAATTTTTTTTATATATTTTATGGAATAATTTGAATATTACCTAAAATTTTCGAAGCAATTTGTGAATTTTAAATCCGCTTAAAAAAATTTTAAGAATTTAGGTCCCATAGGGCTCAATGTATTTCATTTTTTTGAACCCGGGTTCAATCCAATACTAATTGGATGATATTATTCATTTATATTCCCATAGGTCCTACAGACCGTCTGAACAACATACTAAAATGTTATTTTGATTAAGTCATCGTGCTAACGGACAGACATACAGATATACAGACAGACAGAATGAACAAAGTCATAAAAACTTTTCAACTTTGTTGTAATGTGTTAAAAAGTATAATTGCTTTCACACTTATTTCTTACAAAAACCGTGAATAAATACAAAGCGGATTATTTGTAATATTAAAAGTTCATAAAATATACTAAATTCCCTCATTGTGTCTGTCCCGGGGTTAAATAAAATAAAAAATCATTTTGTTGGTTTCAGGCTACAGAGACTGAAAATACCCCTTCCGTTTTCTTTTCCCCCTCGGAGGAAAAATTAAAAATCCATCCTCGTTCGGTTCTGACACGAAGTTTATATTATAAGTGTAGAAAGAGTCAGTCTTCTAAGTCATCGGGAAGGAAAGGTGTGGAGCGTGTGTGTAACCACAAATGCGTTAGATATTATTTTATTGATTTTAAATAATAATTTTGTGGTGATTATTTATTTAAATTACGAAATTTCCAAATAACGATTTACAGTATTCTTAATGATAAATTCTGCGCAAAGCACTATGTATTTGTTCCAGTTCAAATTTGTACAAATTATTTCAATTAAATACCACATACCATTCCGGTATACTATTACTGAATCTTTTTTCTTTTTTTTTCTTTTATAAATTGCACGCTTATACATTTGATGAATGCGTGTGAACTCTTACAATTCTGTGGGTAGACTATAGAATTTTCACTCGATCCAGGCGAAGAATTGAAGAATATCGCTCTCACTGCATTAGCAACATCCATGATCTGCTTTCACTCCTTTTATGCGCTTGTCAGGATGGGACAGTTAATACCTACAATGAGAGCAAGAGAACTTTTATGTAGTATATATTTCTTAGTATATATTTTGCATATATTTTTAACATATTTAATTTCTGTGTGTAATAATTTTAACATATTTAGACTTCTTTGACACCTCCACCTTCACCTCCTTAAATATTATCAAAATGAATTTTAAATGTCTGTTCATTTAATTAACATATTTAAAATTTATGAATTGCATAAGTATTTTTGAAACATTTTTAAAATGTAATTTTTTGTAAATAAATAGGTGTAAGGTATTGTTATACTTCATTACTTTGTTAATTGCATATTTATAATTATTTTGGGGTGGATATAAATTGATCATTTTTTTTATGAGGACTCGTACATAGTTACAATGAAGTCAATTGTAAATTTAGGAAAATAGCGATGAAAAATTCATAATTCTATCGCAGATTGCTAAGCGCTTATTTGAATAGGATTTATCGAACGCAACGTTTAAACTGCAATCGACACATCTGGTAGACAATTTCGATTCCTTGCTTAATGTATTCGAAGTCCCGCTTCAGTGCGTCAATAAAGCTCCGCTATCTCCCATGTTGTTTGTGGTTGTATCATCTCTGAAATGACGGTGAACGTATAGTATCATGTGTCCATCATCACAGCTCTTAATCATTTGGTTTGCGGATATTACCATGTATCAGTACACTGCACGTAATGTAAGTATACGATCAGTAACCGCAATAGTCCTTAAAGTAAATATTTTAGGATTTTTCAGAAAGTAATATTGTGACGCTGAATCGATCAAAGATTAAGGGTAATTTAGCTCTGGACATCGTTAATGAAATTCTAAGCTAGACTAGTAAGGAATGCTCAGTAGAGCGATTCCATGCAACGTACTATTTGTTATAGGGTAGAAATATCTTTACTACATTCTTGAGTGCTTACAATCTTATTAACAATGGGGTGGGGCTAAAAATTCCTACAATTATTCATGCTGTCCAAGTTACAATATTGCTACCAGAAATATTTTATAATAATTTCTTAAAAGAGTCTGAAGTTCAGTGATTGACTTTCTTACTTATGCTTGGGCGTGTTATATTTAGTTACGATAGAGCACGTCGGGCTAAGTAATCTTCAACTTTTCTGTGTATCGCCATTTTGTGCTGTTCGAACTTGGATTGCCACGTGTGTTTTTCCCACGTGGTTGTGCTTTTCGTACTTCGAGTTATTTGACCCTGATTTATGATGGATCTTGACAACGACCTTTTGGAGAAGACGAAGGAAGTTGCTAGTGAGCTGGAGGGTGACGATGCTCGGCCTCTCAAGGATGCAATGGATGCGTATCTTGGACGCCTGCCGGACGCTGGACTTCTTGCCGCAAAGACCCAAGAAGTGAAGGATGCGGTGAACTATTGTGGAATGGTGATCTACGTGCTGACACTGCATATCCAGGATATGCTCAAGTATGGACTCCTCGGACAGGACAAGGACCAAGTCTCCCGGATTCTAGGTTCGTTCAATTTTGTGAATTCTTTTTTGTTCTGCTGTGACATTGGTAAATTTAGAAATTGTGATAGTGATATTTATGTGATCTTTAACTCAGTTGAGGAGTATAATGATAGAGTAATTAGAGCTAAACTGTTAGAGTTAGGACTAATAAATGAAATTAAACTTGTTGACAAAACTGAAACGGTTGTAAATCCATGTAAAAGGGCTAGGATAGAGGAGTCTCACACTGAGGGAACTCCTACTAAAAACCAGGATGGAAATTTAAAATTAAAATCTAATGACCATGATAACATGGACTGTAATGCTGCTAGTGATAGTGTTGTAAATGAAAAGGTTAGTGATAATGTTGTAACTGTAAATGAAAAAGTTAAAACTAAGACTTATGCTGAAATTGCCGCGCAACCGGTTCAATTTAAGAGTGCACCTAAACCTAAAGCGGTTAAAAATAGTGTTAGAGAAAATATTATGGAGGTAGAAAAAAAAGAACCAAAAGCAGAATGTTTCTTCATAAAGTTTAGAGACAACTACCAGGCTCTCCTTAAAAAGCTAAATGAAATTACAGGCAATAAAGTATCTGGCAAACTCTCAGGAGATATGCTCAAACTCATACCCAATGACGCTGACTCCTATAGGGTTGTTCAGCGCCATTTGACTAGCGAGAAAATCCCCTTCCATAGTTTAAACCTAAAAACTGAAAGGCCAAAAAAGGTAGTTTTGAAGGGGCTACCAACTAACTATGACATTGAGGAGATTAAAATGACGCTAACATCCATTGGATTAGATGTAGTCCGGGTTTCTCAATTGAGAAACACAAAAACAAGATTACCCCTGCCGATCTTCTTACTCAGCCTTAGGCCCACGGAAGACTGGCAGAGGATTTACAGACTGACAAGGTTAGGATACTTGGATGTGAAGGTAGAGGCCTTCAGAGCACGGGGCTTTAAGATTTGCTACCGGTGCCAGCAGTTCAACCACTCCTCTGAGAACTGCAGTATGCCACCAAAGTGCCTGAAGTGTGCACAAGATCATTTCACACGGGACTGCCAGAGACCCAGGACAGAGAAGGCAACGTGTGCAAATTGTAATGGAGACCATCCAGCGAACTTCAGGCAATGCCCGAAGAACCCCTGGAACAGAGGAAAGGCACCGGAGTATGCCCACCCTCCCCCAAAAAATCAGATACCACCTTGGAGGCAAAAAGCCCTCGGACTAAACCCCCAGGCACCCCCTCAGGGCTCCTCGCACATAGTGCCACAGGAAAAAAGACACCAACCTTCAGCACCTACCAGATCGGTGCAAGAGCAGGCCCCCAAATCATCGACCTCCAGAGAATTGACCCTGGAGGAAGTAAGAGCAGCTACAGCTGCCATTAAAAAGAGATCGGAAATAGAAAAAGCCAGACAGGCAAAGGATAGGCTTGACATTAAGGTTGAGGATTGGAAACAAAATAAACGAGTCAGGGATGAAGAGATCGCGCAAACCCAGCCGTTAGTTAAAACGGGTGAAAAAAAGCAAAAAACTATCGAGTTCCAAAAGGACACTCACAAAAAAGTGCAAACCGCGGTTGAGGCTGAGGAAATGGAAGCTGAGACTGAACCGACTGATAAATCTGATGCTGAAAAGATGGAGGATATCATCAACCTCATCAGAGGATTTATTAGCATGTTCAACCTAGACGACATAAAACATCTGTTGATGCAGTTCGCAGAGTTAGTACAAAAAAAGAGCGATCCTATGGTAATGGTCTTTGAGGCCCTTAAAATAATCGCGGACTTTAAAAATAACAGTGAGAATCAAACCCGTCATGGCTAGGTCCCAAAAAGAATCCTTAAAAATAATATTTTGGAATACGAACGGCATATCTCCAAGAATAAATGAACTTAGGAACTATGTAAATGAAAATGACGTAGACGCCTTATTAATTCAGGAAACTAAAGTTAGAGAAAGTAAAAAACTAAACATAGCCAACTATATATGCTATCATAATCTTAGCTCAAATACTAATGCTAGAACGCCCCATGGAGGAACAGCAGTATACATTAAAAGAAATATTCCCCACGAGGAACTAAACAACATAAATCTTCAAGGTATAGAAAATACTAGTATAAAAATTAAAATTAATAATACTAGCCCGTTTATCCTAACCTCAACATATGTCAAAAATATGAGTAGAGTAGATGTAGCTGCGCAACTGGAACTGCTTTTCGCGCGATACCCAAACACTATACTCGCAGGCGACTTCAACGCGCACGACCGAGCGTGGGGCTGTAGGAGAGCCAATTCACGCGGTACACAGATACACAGACTGCTGAACACGACAAACACTAACATTATTGTACAGTCGACACCAACCTGCTTCTCAGGCGCCAACGGCTCATTTATAGACTTTGTCCTAACGCGAAACATAGATTACGCTCACACTATTAGTACCTTGGATGAATTCGACTCGGATCATCTGCCGGTACTGGTGACATTCGACCTGAACACACCTCTTCCAGCCTCTTTGGGACAAGAGAGGGTCAACTGGGAAGTATTCAAAAGAGCACTCTTCGAGCCGCACTTAGCAGTACCTAACATAATGAGCACGGCGGATATTGACTCTGCCACGCACACACTCACAACAGAAATCAAGAGAGCAATTGCCTCTGCCACAACACATCGTGAGTCTCCAAAAATGCCCACACTTTCCCACCATGTCAAACAATTAGTCAGGCAAAGAAACAGAATACGTAAGACATGACAGGCTAACAGAGACCCCCGCCCTTAAAAGGGAGCTTAACAGACTCACGTGCAAAGTCAGGGAAAAAATTGTCGCAGAAAAGCAGCAACAGTATAAAGAACTAATCGAATCCCTTAGCCCAGAAGACGTATCGCTCTGGCAATTCGCAAAAAGACTCAGGAAACCTCAAATTAAGCTCCCGCCACTAATAGATGGTGCTAAAATCGCGTACTCAGACGAGGAAAAAGCCGAGGCTCTCGCAAGCCATTATGAAAAACAATTCCAACCAAACCACGATCTAATGTGTCAGGACACCCTAAGAATGGTCAGACAAACTTTAAATAATTTCAGGAATTCCCCGGTAACGGCTGAGATTAGCCCAGCCACCCCGCAGGAGATAGTAGAAATCATTAAAAATCTCAAAAACCGTAAAAGCCCAGGACACGACAAAATCAGAAATATTGCGGTTAAAAACCTACCCTTAAACGTAATATGTTACTTGACAATCTTAATAAATAAAATATTAAAACTAAACTATTTTCCCAAAGAATGGAAGGAAGCGATAATTATAGCAATCCATAAGCCTGGTGAGGATGCCACAATTCCAGCCAACTATAGACCAATTAGCTTGCTACCGACACTTAGTAAAATTACTGAGAAAATTATTCTTAAGAGACTGAACACGCACCTTAGTGAGAATGACATTATCATTCCGGAGCAGTTTGGATTTCGGCCAAAGCACTCCACCACTCATCAATTGCTGAGAGTGGTAGAGTACATATCTTCTGGTCTCAATAACAAGACACCCACAGCTGCAATTTTTCTGGACATACAAAAAGCCTTTGATAAAGTATGGCACTGTGGATTAGCGTACAAATTGATCACTTTAAAAGTCCCTGACGCTATTGTCAAACTTTTAATCTCATACTTAAATAACAGACACTTTCAAGTCAGAGTAGGAGATAACTTATCTACACCCAAGCTCATTAAAAGTAGTGTACCGCAAGGTTCTATCCTGGGCCCGACACTCTTTAACATATACCTGAACGACATCCCTAGGACTCCAAACACAGAGCTGGCACTCTATGCAGACGACAGTGCGATACTTGCAAAACACCCCTATGTCTCAGTAATGCACAGACAGCTACAACAACACTTAGACATACTCCAAACTTGGCTGGAAAAATGGCGAATAAAATTAAACCCCAATAAATGTCATTGGATTTATTTCTCAAGAAAACGTAAACCTCCGCCGCCTCTGTACATAAACAACCATGCCCTAAAAGCGGAAAAATCTACTAAATACCTAGGTGTAACGATAGATTCCCACCTAACCTGGAAACAGCACGTAACGAACTTAATCAAAAAAGCGTATATGGCCACAGGAGCCTTATACCCAATGATAGGAAACGGAAATCTAAGTTATCAAAATAAACTCCTAATTTATAAATCGGTCATCCGCCCGGAAATGCTGTATGCAGCACCCGTATGGGGATATGCCTGTAAAACTACAATAGACCTCCTAGAGACAAAACAAAACAAAATCCTACGGATTATCAGGAAAGCTCCCAGGTACTTAAGAAACTCGGTAATTAGGAATGACTTCAAAATAAAAACTGTTAGAGCCCAAATTAAAAAGCTAGCGCTTAAATTTTACAGAAATTTGCCATCCGTTCCAAACGAACTGTTATTCAATCTGCATGACTATGATCATCGCAAGGCCAAATCTCGTAAGAGACCCCGCGCTGTTCTAAACATCGATAATCGGAATTAAATGATCCCACCTCAAACATCTGATTTTAAAATAAAACTCGCGACTATTATTTTATAAAAAAAAAAAAATATATTCTAAACACTAAACTGCCAAAACGCTAGGTAACCCTTAGATCTGCATCAACCCCCCAAACTGCTTAAACTCTAAATGTGCAACAAACTGCCACACTAGGAGCTAGGATAAATAATAAAAAGTAGTAAATAAAAACCTCGAACCTCCAATTAGGGTCACTGAATTAATGTCACAGTTTGACGATAAGAACCACATATTGAAACTGGAGATTAAAGGCGCTTCGCGCCTGGTGCTCTGTCTTGTACGACACTACGTCTAATTGACCATCTTATTAGAATCCCAAAAATCAAAATTTATGCTTCCAAATCTAACGTACTTATTTTCAAAACTCACTACACAGCAATCTCTCATAACTTTCAAATCAAAATATTTAACGAAAATATCCCTTTCAATCACGCTGTAAAGTATTTGGGCGTCACACTTGACGCTCACATGACTTTCAGCACCCGTATTTATTAAAAAACCCAATCTGCCAACAAAATTATTACTTCCCTTCATCCCATGCTCTGTAGGAGGTCACCCCTTTCACTGAAGAATAAGTTTCTCCGTTACAAACAAATCATCGCACCTATGATTTTGTACGCATGTCCTATTTGGGGAGCTGCTGCAAAATCACATATTGCGAAACTGTAAGTTATCCAAAATAAAATATTATGTATGATAATCAATTATCCTTGATTTATCCAAAAGGAGGTCATACATCATGATCTTAAAATGTCTGGCATTGAAGAGTATGTAAGATTAATAACCCAAAATTTCTACATTAAAAACTTTAAGAAACCTTGCAAGGCAGATACTGATCTCAATTATAATCTTAAATCAATTAACAGGAAACGCAGACCTAGACACATCATCTTTGATGCTAGAAGAACTTACGAGTCCAGAGCTAAAGAGCTCGACTGCCTGACCTGCCTGCTACGGTGTAACTCAAAGTTTTTGATCTTGAAATGATAATGTTATTTGCAACATTATCATCTCACACCTTGACCTCGTGACCACTGAATTGAAACTGACTACTTTGAGTCCGGCAACTTTCGTATGGAACCCATCTTCTTTCATACAGCCTGATTTCCCTTAGTTTACTCTCCTTTACAAATTTATTTTTGTCTACCTCTCAACATTGGTGGTCCATCTTCCAAGGTATTTTTGACCGCAGTCTAAGACATCATGACTGGTAGCCTTTTCAAGTATCCATCCAGAAAAAGAATGCATCACATCAATATCAACTACAGAACTGTTCTAAGAACTTCTATTTCCGATGTGGGGATACGTGAGTTTTCTCACAGGTTCCCCAAAATGAAAAGCCCTTGGAACCTTGGAACTATTAGAATCTTGTAGTTGTATTATCGTCAGAAAAATATGGATATGAAGATTTTCGTTCAGCAATGCAATGACTTCGAAACATTGATCCAGGCATAGAAGTAGATCAATTGTGCGCTTTTTTGCTTTTAATCATTGCACTGTTATAGAGCTGGCGTCGCGATAAAGATTATTTGAAATGCCAAAATGAGTCCAACAAATAAGAAATTATAAGCATTTCATTTTGAAACAAAAATAGTAGTACAGATAACTATTTCACTAAATTGTATCATAATGTTAAAAACACTAATCATAGGTATAAGGGTAAGGTAACAAATGCACCTCTCTAAGCGTTTATAACCAGTAATAATTACAATTTTTATTTACACCTTTGATAAAACAATGAGCCACCCAGGCGGTGAAGTGGATAGCGTCTTCAGTTGCTGTCTGGTGGGCTCGGGTTCGAATCCCGAGTAAGGCATGGATGTTTATCGAGGATAAAGTCAGTCTTCCGCCTTCTGGGTCCCCAGCTAAATGTGAAGCTGCATTCCCTCTGACCTTCGTCAGTGATGCTTGGTTGTAATAAACTTTGTTTTCTCTTGCCTTGTGTCTTTCTTCGTTCTGCCCTGCTTCCTCCGTCACTGGTCCTGTATCGACTGCGTCGAAAACAGGAGGTCATAAGAAATAACACAAAACAATTAATTTATTTATTTTATCATGTTACTATCAAATGTTAGGTCTATATCTAGCGGCAGTAATTTTAGTTTAAATATTTATAATTTCGAAAATCCCTAAATCATTTCCTAACATAAAACTTGGAACGTTAATACTTTTCCTAAATCATGTGTCGCCTGGAATTCCGGAGTTAAATATCGTAAATCTTTTCCAAAGCATAATCCAATAAATTCTTTCTTCTACACGTTCCTTGAAGCATATTACAATAAAGAAAGGATTCTGAAAAACGTCCTTTGCTCGCCATATTCTAAAAATACATGTCTGTCTTGAGAAATCCATCGACCATTCGTGTAGATGCAGAAATTTTCAGTTAGATATAATCTTTATATAAACACGAAATAAAATGAAATAATCTCAAATTCCAGATATAAACGGAATGAAATTCACTATATATTTCGAAGATAAGTACAAATAAATAACTTTAAAGAAATCGCCCAAACTTCTGTCAGAATCAGCTGTGGATAAACATTATTTGTGTAAGGCAAAAATAAATAATATATAGTAATCAATAGCTTTTAATCTAATTATTCTAATCATGCTCTGCATTCCAGTTATGAGTAGATGCCCTATCACGGTTTACTTGACTGCTTTCAAACTCATAGGAATCGTTATGGATTTTGGATCTTGGTGCAAAGCGCTGCGTAGTTCTATATGATTTGAGTAAGTTAAATAGTCTATGACCGCAGATAATAGGTATGCAAGCAAAATCACCACAATCAAATTTAAACGTTACAAAAATGAATTAGACAGTAATCTCCTATATTCTGTCCTTATGAAATTAACAAGCTGGTTCTATGGATTTCTTCACATGATATGAAATAAAAATGTTAATATAAGGAAACTCACAAGAGAAAACAACTTTTGATGCAGAATTTAAAAAAAACTAAATTTTATCTGCCATTTAGCGAATTCTTTCGAAGTTAGGGGATATCCCAACTACATTTGCAGGTGCATTAAACACGTTTGAACAAACTGAAAAAGGTTAGATGGAAAGGTTTTGCACCAATTTAGATTCTGCACCAGACTGTAATCTAATAGTTCCTCTGATATGCATGATCTTTACGTTTCTTTTTAACATTTACATGGATGATTTGAAGGAAATAGTATATATATATATATATATATATATATATATATATATATATATATATATATATATATATATATATTAGAAAGAAGTCATAAAACAATTAGTTCAAGTAACCGTGAAATATTAGCATCACTATAGAAGCAAAACCACGGCCATAATGTCGATAATAGAAAAGATCAGCAGCAGCCCAAATTCGAAGATTAAAAATAATTAAATTCATCTTCAGGTCTGAGTATTAAATTCTAATTAATCCAAACAAATGCATGTTTCAGATTGGACTATAGTATATTACTATAAATGTCCAAACTTAGACTACATGCACGAAAGATGAAATAATGAAGATAAGAAACATTAGGAAAATTTGTATTACCATGTGGCAAGAACCCTTCTTCTTTCACCACGTGTATATGCGATCAATCTCAACAGAATAAAAATATCTAGAAGCACCGGAATGAATATGACGAAATACTACCTAGGATGCATTAATAACGTTCACAGGAGACAGGGCAATTACCAGTATAAGCAAAACATAATATGAACATGAAGCAAAGATGAGAATTCTTACTAAACAGATGATTCACAGAAGACATGGATAAACGAGAATGCCACTATACACCATTATAAGGGCGCTCAACTCGTAGTTTCAAACTGGCTAAAGTTAAAAAATTTTAGCGAAAATAAAATTAAAAAAATTAATATAAATGTATCTTATTTTCCGATTTTTTGATTTTTCTAATTTGTTAGCTAATTTTAATACATTTCATTTTTATTTATTTATATAATTAATAAATAATTATAATTCCTTTATCGTTTTTTGTTTTTTGTTCGCCACTATAATTGGGAAAGTATTCTTGGATGTCCATCGAGTCGAAGTTGATACACTGATTATCGAGTCGAGACTAAATATCGATTCAAGGTTGATACACTGAGTTGATAATTTTAATGACGAATTTGGAAGGATATGCATTATTAGTCGCTGTACTCAATAATTCCATAAAATGTGCTAATTTATAATTTTCATCACAAATTTTATTGATTCTAAGAACGTGGTTTATTATGATATTCCTAAAATCTGATATATGCAAACAAGTGTCAAAATGTTGAATTTTTGATATATTAAATTTAAAATCTTGACTTTTATCATATAAGTTTATAGCCATATTACAATTTTGTAAATCGAAATTTAAATCTAAAAAGTTTGCATTATTAGAGTTATTATTAATTGCATTTAATTGTAAACTATTAGGATAAAAGTTAAATACTATAGGGTTATTATTAAGGGATACACATAATATGTCACCTAAATATCTAAACATGTGCATAGCATGCAAGCTTTGAATAATGCTCTTTTCATAGAAGAATAAATACATATTAGCCAATAATGATGAGGCACCCCCCCCCTTGTGGGATACCAAACTGTTGCTTAAAAAAAGTACCACCATGTTGAATATAATTCTCATAGAGAGTGAAATTAAGTAATTTTTTAAATAGAAAATTTGAATATTTTATGTTGATATTATATTTTTCAAAAATTCCTAAAATATTTCTATATAGATCATCTATATCAATGTTATTAAACATATCTTTGAAATAAAAAGTATAAATACTATGGATATATATATATATATATATATATATATATATATATATATATATATATATATATATATATATATATATATATATATATACATATATATATATATATATATAATATGTATATATATATTGACTTCCAAAAGTTAATCACTTAATGAAAATTTTAATTTTACTAAAGCGTATTTGAATTTGAGTAGCTGAAAATCGTTGCGAAAATTATTACTTCGTATTTTAAATGTACTAAATAATAGTTTACGTTATTCTAGTAATAAATACTTTATTCTAAATAACAGTAAATAATTAAAGAATACATTAACATTTCTTGGTAAACTTATAAGTTTTTAAACTTTTGACTTTAAATAATTAAGATATTTTTAATTATATAAATATTATTGATCTTTATGTGGAATTTTAGCTCTTTATAATGCTTTTATTAATGATCATTCTAATCTTATTTAAAATTTTCCCTAATCTTCTCCTCTTTGTATTATTCAATAATTATATTTTTCAAGGTAATAAATTATATTACCTTGATATCAGTTGAAGTATATTATTTCATATACTTCAACTGATTGTAAAATTTGCAGATATGTTGATCTGATTTGTTTAGTGTCTGGATAATTTGGAATTAATTCCAAACGAAGTCTCTATTAGTAATTGTGTTAATTTTTTGGATTTAAATCTAATTATTGGACTAACTAATAGGACAGTTACTAATTTATATGATAAAACAGACTATTTTCATTTTAACATAAATAAAATATTACCATTAAATCCCTGTAATTCCATTCAATTGTTTAGAAATATTATACTTAACCAACTTTTCAGAATTTATTGATCATCAGATAAATAATGTCATGCTTTGCACATTAACAACCTAAAAAATACCTGTATGTTACATAAATATTTAGCATATTTAGTAAATCGTATAGTTAAGAAGTTTAAGTTAGCTAGATATATTATTAAATTTCCCCCTAAGTTTCTCATATTAGCTAATTGTCAACATTCTCCTGTATTAGCATTACAATGTTTTCACATAGTATATCTCCTACTCCAAAACATTAATAGACTGGGTATCTGCCATTTATTGCATTATTCGAAACCGGACTTAGATCCTAGGGTCATCTGGTGAGGGCACAACATTTATAGTACCATATATAAAGGTATGATGGGGCTCGAAGCTTCTAATATTGGATTTACATTGCAGAAGATACATTGCAGATGTTTATATTATTATTGCAGATGTTTATATTATTAATATTAAACATAAGATAATCGCTCTTGTTTTCATTTTAAAATAATCAGAATTAGTATAAAATTATCCAAACGCATAATTTCACCATTTATCAAATGTTTAAAGATTAAAGACGTGACAATATATGCATGTAAGTATATAGCATCCTCTACTTCTTTCAAACTTTGCATCTTACACTTCTTTCAAATCATTTGTGGCTTCTACTTAATCTCTTAATCCTGCTAATGACTTAAAGTCTTAAATGGCTGGAATTAGAGGGGAACATCCTCATCGCAATTACTGCCGTTAACATGTTTTTCTCATTTAAGAGAATTTTAAGAAAGTGTCGTGTCTGAAAAGTATGGTTATAAGGAAATAATTCTTTCAGTTTAGGAATTTGGTTAGAATAAAAGTAATCTTATGATACTAAAACTTGATAGTCTCCGGAAACAATCATCGTCTGTAACGAAATATGTCTTGTTTTTGAATAAACTGCCTATTTACTAAAAATGAACAATACACTAATACTACATGTAACAAGTGCCTATACAGGGTGTCCAGAAAGTTCCGGAACGGAGCAATATCTCGAGAAATACACTTCGGATCAAAAAATAAACAAAACAAGTATTCAATATTTTCAGAAAAGCAATCCAATGATACCAAAATTGACCCCCTCCCCCTCCTGGGAGGAGGCACGAGGGGCTGGCTCCCTTGTCGAGGGGGCAAATTTGAAATCTTCAATGAGAACCCCCATTTTTTATTGCAAATTCGGATTCCCCAGAAAAAATTACGTACATTTGACCTACGATTTTTGATTTTTGCTCCCACATACGGCGCTAATCAAGAAAAACAGAAGTGGGGTTCAAACGCTTAAAAATGGGAATGTCTCGGGAAATACACTTCGGACAGAAAAATAAAAAATTACGTGTTCAATATTTTCAAAAAGACTATCCAATGATGTTAAAATTGACCCTGAAGTGAACGGTTAGCGGGGGGGGAGAGCCCCCCCCCCCCCCGCTAACCGTTCACTTCAGCGACAACTGTTGACTTCAGTTTAGAAAACGGTTCAAAACTACTTTTAGCACTACCCAGGAACAACGATGTGGACGTAGTAGCTTTCTGTTCCCTTCGGGGTGCTTGATTAGCATGAGTCCCCTTGACTCTCATGATCAGGGTGCTTTTTTCTGTAACTCCTCTTCACTCTCATGATCAGGGAGGTTAATTAATATGAGTTCCCTTGCCTCTCATGATCAGGGTGCTTTTTTCTGTAACTCCCCTTCCCTTTCATGATCGGGGTGCTTGAATCAAAGTCGTAGGTATATGTATAATATAATTTTTTCTGAAGAATCCAAATTTGCAATAAAAAATGGGGGTTCCCATTGAAGGTTTCAAAGTTGCCCCAGTCCCCTCCCCCCAGAAGGGGGGCCAATTTTGGTATCATTGGATAGCTTTTCAAAAAATATTGAATACGTGTTTTTTATTTCTTGATCCGAAGTGTATTTCTCGAGATATTGCGCCGTTCCGAAACTTTCTGGACACCCTGTATATGCATGCTATAAATTTTCTCATTACTGATAAGAATTTATTGTGTAATCATTTAGCCTATTTCGAGGATATACTGCCGTGACAAGATAGTATAAGATTTATTTTGAAATACGATCTGTCTGTCCATCTGTTTCACTTGGCGGTAAATTTGGTGAACTTGGCGACTTTGGAAAATGGCGCAATATTGGTAAAACATCGTCAAATAAACGCAGATGTTTTTAAATTGTCAAAAATTCAATCTAAAAAACTAGACTAGTAATTAAATTTAATGTCTTTGATAATCAATAAGTGAAAAACATTTTGCGAAAGGATAAGACGCTTGAACGACGTATTTGAGCACAAATAAGATAATGCAGCCCACAGCTGTTTTGAGAATACGCTAGACCCTCTTCGTCAATAAGAGAGAACCACCAAATCTTAAGTCAATAAGACGAAATGGGCAACATTATTTAAAATCTGTAGCAGGAGTAATTATTGAAAGCTGTTAAATAATTTCGCATATTTCGTCCTTTAGTCTTCGGGTTTGTTGATTCGCTCGCACTGACGAAGGAATCCAGCGTATCCTCAAAACAGATTTTTGCTGCATTATCATCTTATTCGTGTTTAAATACATTGCTTAAGTTTCATGTCTTTGATAATCCCCGTCGGTTTATGCAAAATATTTATTTAATATTGTTTATTCAACATATAAGTTTCACTATTTGTGTGACAACTACGTTTTGTCATTGGGACTAGGAAAGCGTAAATTAATTATTAATGGCACGTATGCATTACGTTAGGGTATAATATAGTATGTATGTTTTGGCATGGAGTTGTTTAAGAAATAGTAATGTTGAGTGGGCGAGATCTTTGGCTTGCATGGGTTATGTGTCTGCGGGTATTAGACCGTAAGTGTCTCAGCGTAATGGATGTGGTTATTTATGGTCAGCGGATGAAAGGTAATCTGTTTTAATGTTACCCCGTTTTACACTTCAATCTTAACCCTTCTTTCATGTGTCAGTGGGTATTATAGCGTAAGGCCCCTATTACACGACTGTATTTGGGGCAACAAAACCGTTCGCAAAACAGCTCAGACAACACATTTAGCCACAACATTTTAAGTTTAACCCTAAAATGATGTTGGGGAAACGGTTGTGCGCAAAGCGACCAATCAGAAATGAGTAAATCTGAACGTCACAGGCGATGTGTTTTTGAGTTATTTTATTTCTTACTTTAATGGCGACCAAGATGGCCGTTAGACTGATTTGGAATGCGTTAGAACCTCGAGATGGAAAAATAATGGAACTTTTACTAAATTAGAGACATCTGCGGGATATAAAAGATCCAAATTACATGAAAAAATCCACACTAAAGAATGCTCCGGCCACACAAGCAGCAACCATAAGCCTTCGGGTTGGTCGTGTGGTCTGGGCTTTCTACACTAAAGACTGCTGGGTTGCGCGGTAGACCAGTGGTTGGCACGCGGGAATTGCGCTCGGAAGGTCCGGGTTCGATTCCCTCTGCTGCCCAAACTGCCGCCGTGTTCACGCGGAGTACGATCACGTTAAACATGTGGGCCCGTAAGTTCTTCCGAAAGGTTAGGGGTAGGGGAAGGATGGTGCGGTCCCTGTGGATGCCTCCCCCACTGGGTTACGGTCTAAATTGGGTGGCTCTTCTCGGCTGTCCAAACCGTTACCTTACACCTTTCTGGTAGGTCGGACGGTCTAGGTCTCAACAACAACAGCACTAAAGAATGCTTTCTGAAATTGGTAGTATTAGACAGGAAGGACCTGTTAGAAAGGAGGGGCTTAAAGTATCATTGCTGCGCGGAAGTGCTGAAATTTAGAGATGTAAAAATAATAATAGAACTTTTATCAAATTACAGACACCTGTGGGATATAAAAGATCCAAATTATAGGGAAAAAACACTAAAGAATGCTTCTTGAAAGGAAGTCGGCGGCATTACAGAGGAGTGGCGTATTAGAAAGGCGGATTCTAAACTCTCATTGCCTGGCGGAATAGCTGGAAAAATAATTAAAAAACGTTTACTAAATTACAGACATCTGTGAAATATATAAGACCCACTTTATACGCAAAAAACACTAAAGAATGCTTCTTGGAATGAAATCGACGGCATAAAAGAGGAGGGATGTATTAGAAAGGCGGGGACCTAAAGTAGCACTGCCGGGCGGAATCGCTAAAGTAATAGAAAAATAATAATAGGACTTTTTTTCCAAATTACAGACATCTGTGAAATAAGAAAGATCCAAATTATATGCAAGAAACACTAACGAATACTTCTTGGAATGAAATCGGTGGCATTAGATAGGAGGGGCGTTTTAGAAAGGCAGAGGCCTGAAGTATTATAGGCGGGTTGAATTGCTGAAGTCTGGAGATGCAGATGGATAAAAGAAAATAATTTTTACCAAATTACAGACAATTTTGAGATATAAAAGATTTAAATTATACGAAAAATACACTGAATAATGTTTTCTGGAATGAAATCAGCGACATTAGAGAGAATATGTCTGTTAAAGGGGAGGAGCCTAAAGTATGATTGACGGGCGGAATTGTCGAAGTCCGGCAATAAAAATTACCCTGTGTAATATTACCATTATTCAATCCAAACGGAATCTTTGGGATATTAAAAGTGACCTTTGTGGTGAATGAAACAAACGTATATTAAAAGTTGGGTTTTTAGAATAATTATCATTAACATACATATGTTATCTATCTTAACATGGCCGTAAAATCGTACATATTGGACTTCATTATTAAATTGTGCATTGCGTTGTATGCCGCTGATAACCCTCCAATTATGTATCTTTCGCGCGAGTTCTGTAAAAGAATAGTAATTAATATAATGCTAAATTAATTACACAATTTTAACTTTAGTAATAAATCATTTATTAACAACTTAAAATACTTAATTGCTTAATTACAACAATTCTTTTTCTTATTAATTATTCCGGCGGAAAGAGACAGTGTGATACCATTATTAAAATGCCTAAAATGTCTTGCCGACCTGTATCATTTAATGGGCACATACTTTGATCTTCGGCTTTTACCATAGACCACAATTCTTGCATCATCAAATCGTACTGGCCGTAACTTTGCGTATTTGGCTCTGTCTCGTACTGCTGATTTCCTTGCAAATAGATCTAGCCATTATTTTGGAAAATCTACGGAACACATTACATCTCTAGTCACATTCGCAGTCGACACATATTTCTGAGTTTTGTGTTCCTTAATCTCGAGCTGAAAATCTTGTCTGGTCGTCGTGCTGTATTGACAAAGTATCCTCGTTCTTGTGTCATAGGTTGTGGCCCTTTTGCCTCAGGACTCACACTTCCCCCTTGCTCTCATTTGCAGCATTCAGGGTGACCCTACAAGCACCTTTTCCATTGGTCAGCCTTTTATCCATGTCGTTACTTCACATTTTCTCAAAAGTCCTCCGACCCCCTTCTGTCTTGACCCCCCTAAAATTATGGTTTTGATTGACCTTTGGGTCAGCACACTGTGGAGCTTGGCTTCATTCAGACTGGAGTTTGTCTGATGTTTCAGACACAATAAATAATGTACATAAAACTGTCTCACCATAACAGTGTGAGATCTATTTCTAGTCTCACAACCTTTACAGTAAGATAACTCTAAAACGGTATTTCAATGAGGAAATTACGTAGCGAATGCAAGGGAAAATTTTTTCCCCATTTGCTGATTGGAGTGACGTCACTTTCATTCTGTGCAGCGTGAAGTGACGTCACAAAAGTTCCAAAGTTGTTTTGCGAACGGTTTGTTGTCCCAAATTACGGTCGTGTAATAGGGCCCTGTGTGTCTCAACGGAACGGATGGTAAAAAATCTTTACAACTTTATGGTCAGCTGATGGAAGGTAATATGTTTCAATGTTACCCCGTCCTGCCCTTCAAGCTTAACCCTTCCTGTTAATATATGTTATCACAGTTTAGAAAGTCGATTAAATTCTGGAAAAACTCTGCAATAAGATTTTCGATCCCAAGGATTTCATATTGTGTTAGAATAGCTTAAAATCACTCAAAATTTGGCTTCCCCATTAAATGTTAAAAATATTAAGAAAAGAAATTCCAATTTTTAAAAAAGTACACCAACCCTCAAAACATAATCGAACAAAATCTTTGTATTAATTTACATCATCTTAACGTTTATATTTTGTTGCATGCCTTTTATTTTACTTTCACAAAATCATGAGCTTGGCGTTTATAGTTTGTTACATGCATTTGATTTTCAGAGCTGTGGATAAATATAGCCCTCTCCAATATATGACCTCTAAGGGGACTTAATCTGTTTCCACGGTTGCGAGGAAGAATCCGAAAGCGACTGGAGTCGGTTCACTTGATTTGCTACTTGTGAAACCAGAGTTTGACTCCAATGATTATGGTGCTCGGATAGCTATAGTATTTTTTTTTACGAAATATGCTTTGAAAATAATCAAAGTCATTTTCGTTAATTAAGAATAGTTTTTGACAATTCGGCAACATTTTTGTCAATGTAGCAACACTTAGGAAAAATTCGCCAAGTTGGCGATATTTCTTCAAGCTTATCGCATATTATGTAAGTTTTGGATAAATTTACCTGAAAAACCCTCGAGAACGATTTGAGTTAACATTCTAATGGGAATGGCATTCGTATTATAATGAAAATTATGTAAGAAATAATTAATTATTTAGCATTATTAGAGATCCTGATTTTTTATGGATTTTTTTAAAAGTTCATTTGAAAATTTGGAGTGTATTCGCGTTTAAAATCAATAGGATTCTAGTGTCTTCTGTTTGTAATTATCGTACCAATGTTTGCCTAATTGCTCTATTATTTCGTGAGATATTGTTTCCACAGATCCATAGCACAGTAATACATACAGACATACATACTAACATGAACGTACATACATACGCATAATAGCATACATTATCACACACATGTGGAGACTTGGACAAATGAAGTGATTGTGCATGCCCACTGACAAGTTTTGAAATGGTTGCTTGGGTTTGCTTATCCCACATTGCTCAAGTGCAGCACCGGTATGGTTCCTGAGATACCAGGTATGAACATGGGGACTCATCCAGATAGAATTGTTCGAATTTTTCAGTTTTGAGAAGAGTTCCTTGTAAAGTATTACACAGAGGGGGACAGAGTATCAGAAAGTAGATCCCAACTTTTCTAATCTATCTGTAATCTCGTTATATTGGAGTTCCACATGAGAAGGAATATATTGTGTATTTCCCTATGTGAAGACAGAGTCTTGAGCTTGAGGACAATATGGGATCCGACCATGTTTTTAATTTTCCCTCGGGTGATCAGGTATTGAATGGAATTACGACTGTCTGTAAATATTCAAATGTCTTTGGAAATGTTGTGGAATAACATACGCCAATGCCTCGTCAATGGCAAACAGTTTAGAAAAGAAAATATTACACTTAATGACGTATTATGGAAAATATGTAATATTCTTTAGATTTCTTTCAAAGAAAATATGATTATTCGAAAAATTTGTATAAAATCCGGAGTCTATAAAAATGTAACTGTTTCAAATTAAGAACTCGTGGTGATATTATATTCATGGGACATATTCTGGGGAACGTATATCAGTAGAATTAAGATTTCCATTTATCGTTGGTTTAAAACGTTAATTTGGAAAATATAATATATTGTGGTATATCGTGCTGTTTATACTTTATTATAATCAATGCTTTGGATTAAGTTGAGTTGTGTAATATGGGTGCTCGCATAAAATACTCATTATTGATTCTGCAGTAATCAATTTAGGTGACTGAATGATAAAGGATAATAATTTAGATTTAATATAGATTACACATTTTGCATTTATTTTAGTGATTATGATTATTAGTAATAAACACTAGTTTACATTATTTTTCTTCATTTCTTTCATAGCACCTATATTAAATAATGTTTCCGGGGGGGGGAGGAGGTCGTTTATTTAATTTACGATATATTTACACTATTACCTAATATAAGACCCGTTTGTTCAAACTCTTAAATCTGTTATCGACCTAAAGTCATACCGACTTAAAACTTATCACATACCTTGGAAGCTTCGTGGCTCATGAGTCTTTTGCATAAGAACTTGTTCCTAACATAATGCTTCCTTACCTCAAGCCTATCGTTAATTAATCATGCTACATATTTTCTATATATTCGCATTATTCTACACATTCGTATATTTTCTTCTTTGTCTCTAATCCGACTTTCAATTTCATATATGTTTAGTCAAGTTATTCGCAACATTTCTTTGGGCAAGGCTTGATTCCTGCCGCAATTGATCCTAAATAAGAAATTGTGTCTGCCACCTCCATCAAAGATTGGTATACCCTTTGATTGGCTGTGACGTGAAGATGATCAGGTTCGGGCGCAGCTAGTATGTTTCGTAGGTTTCATGCATGGGGTTATTATCCGTTACATTAAACTGTTTGCATCGGAATTATTCCCCATATATTCTCCAAGTTAGACTTATTGTCAGTTATACTTATCTTTCGTATTACGTATCGTTGTTTATGTATCGTTACAATGGCATGCATTTTACCGCTTCAGAAATTTTAGCATTTCTGGTCTCACAGCGTTAAAAATATATACACTACGTATACTAAATCTTTATTTTATCGATGAACACTTAACTTATTTCAAAAAATTGCTTGGTATAGCGGTTTCATTCTCCACGAACGCATTTTATAGATTCACTTACCAAAATAGCTAATTATTACATAAAACATATTTTCTAATAATTGAACATTTTGCTCTAAAGCTGGGGTCCGAATATTTTATAATATTTGAGCACTTAAAATTATTAATTTTTTTGGAGAATAATTTTATTGAATATATTACATACTTACATATGAAGATATGCTTGATTGTTTACATAGATGATATATACATACCTAGAATTCGGATGATATATATTTCCTTATTAACGAATATAAGTGAAAAAATTATTATTATTGCACTATTCACTATCAACAAAATAAATATAGAATAAAAATATAACAAACTGAAATCACATTTTGGAGTAATGCTCAGAGTGATGCAAACAACACTGCTGTTGGGTCTGCTATTAAATAATTGTAATTTGCTTTACCACAATCCTGAGAATATGTTTGGATGATTTACATCGGTATTGTATGCCGTTGGGAAACTTGAAGCTTCACAATCCATGAAAGAGATGGCGAATATATTCTACGTGCAACATTCTGTCATTTATTGTTTAAAATGGTGTATATATTGTGTGTGGGGGGGGGGGCTTTTGTTGGATTGGCCTTATTAAAATGGGCCCTTTTGCAGGACAGGGTATATATAACCTCCAAAATCATTATAAACGGAGAAGTTATTTTTGCATAAGAGCCCAGGAAATGGTTATGACGGCTTTGCTTCAAAAATAAATTAGACAAATTGAAAATGCTTACAATTATTTTCAACTATAGAAAATAGGCATTATTTAGAAACAATCTATAACTGTAAAAATTAGAAATTTTTATGTGTGAATTTTGATTGTGAATACTTAGGACATTTATAAATTATGTACTATACGGTACTTATACATTTGCGCACATTTTTAGTAGCCGGAGTTTTCTTGAGGCATTTGAATAGTGTTTGATTTTAATAAATATGGAAGATGGGGTAACTTTTTAGCGGTCGATTTCAGTCCAAGTCACTGATTCTACAGTTGCGAAAATGACAAAAAAAGTGCGGAAATCGAAATAACTTTTCAGTACGAATTTCATATTGGTACTAATTCTGCAATTTGGAGTCTAAATGTAATTTTTTTTATTTTATTTAGAGTCAGACAAGTGATACGTAAAAATTTAAAGACAGCTATTTGGATAAAAGTTGAACCAACAAATGATAACATTAATCCCTAAAATGAGAAACTGAAAGATATACATAAAATGTTATTTACTATTACTGATAGTACTTATCAACCAATAATCTTGTGAAAATATTATATATAAAAATATTTCGTTTCACCTTTGGTTTCACACAAACATAATAAATCCAAGAAGCTATCCCAAAGACGTCGCAGCTAATTAAAATTCATGGAACCACGCACTACACTTTTTGAACGACATCGGCTGGTTACGAGGAAACATGTAGAACTTTATTCTGTAAGACTGTAGATTTGCAAAAAAAAAATCGTTAAAGGTTATTTAGAGCAAGTACCAGTTACTTTGTTATATTGCAAATGTCTTTAATTATTACTGCATATATTATATGTATGTACTTCTGCGGCAAGGTCCAGTTACGCCATGAGCCGCATATGGTCAGTAAAATAAATTTGTAACCCGCGACATACACTTTTAAATAAAATATTTTAAACATATTTAGTTATTTGAATGTAGTTACAGATAATTGACTTCTTAATATTTCCGCTTTTCTACATCCTCTGCAATATCTAGTATGCCATGTATTGAAAAGTATTGCAACCATTCGATCACACAAAATCGGGATTTTTGCTAGATTTATTAATTTTGTTGATATTAGAACTCGATTAAAATGTTTTCAGAGGTGCATCTGTTTTTGTCTATACGCGCGTGGCTTGCTTATCCGTGCAATTGAAACGTGATGCAAGAAGGTGTTACATATAACACAAGAAAAATATGTTCTTTATAAATTTTAGAGGTCTTCGAAAATCCAATGGGCATTAGAATGATACCTTCCTTATAAACCAGTGTAGATTCATAAACGCTTTTATATGACAACTACCCGGATAAACACAATACTCACATCTGTGCTCCGTTACAATCCAAACAGAAGTAAATTGTCATGTATATTTCTTTGAAAATACGTTATACCTTATCTATAGCGATGTGGATCTTCATACTTTAAAAGTTCTTACATTAGACATACAGTCATATAAGTATATATTAAATACTATGATTAAAAAAAAGGGTTTTAAATTTAGAAATATAAAATTATTCTATGAACAAAAATTTCTTATACATATATATTGAAACCAACAGCTGCAATTTCATATTTCCATTGATTACTTGTGCTTTCGAAAAGTTGTGAATAAATTATATTTTATCTAGAACAATAGAAACATATTTTTGTAAATCATAAATTTAAAACAATTCACAGAAGAAACAATAAATTAAAAAGAATAAACCCTATTCTAAACCCTTTCTGAATCATACTAACAGTATTTATTCCAGGTGTAAGAAATAAATTATTAAATCTATAACTTCCATATGCTTGCTTTCTTTAGGGAAGGATTAAAATATTTTATTCTCACGAACAGCAGTTTTATTTATTGTGATATAAATATATTATAAGAAAATATGAAAACTATTTATAATTAAAAATAAATAATTAAATATTATATTAACAATGCTTAGAAAATGCCTGCGGACCAAGGTTGGATTGAAAAGTTTTTTTTTTCCGAAATCGTTAATTAAAAAAAAACACGATTTAGACCAATAGGTTCTAAATCTTTTTAATCAACGAACCATGTCGCGAATAATTGAAAGGGAAATCTAAAAGATTCTTTTTTATGCTTTATAGTACGTAAATTAACCCAGCACGAACCCACACTATTCTTGAATGGCAACTAATTTAGTCTACTACTACTATTAAGCAATTAATAATAATAATAATAATAAATTGTTTAGTTTATTAAATATATAAGAAATAAAGACATTTTTAAATATATAAAAATATTTAAAAAATACTTATAATTAAACTCTTTATTAAAAAATAATTCCTATATATAATTTTAAAAATTGTTTAAAAAATAACTGTTTATAATTAAATGGGTGAGAACCATGAGATATAAGAGAGACAATTTGGTGGACATTGGATTAAACATACATTTGGTGCTGTTAAAGTATTTTTCCTTCAACCGAAAGTATTCCAATTTTATTATATTTTCATGAATTTTACAGACTTTATTGCTGAAAAAATAGGTTTCTAAAAATATTACTTGAAATTTATCAGAATGAGTGAATTATCACTTGTACCCTTCTAGTTCTTGTCGATCATGTTTCTTCAAAATACAGCATTTATTCCCTTCCATCCTCAAAATTATAAAATTATCAAATAGTTCTTCTAAAGGAACCTTCTTTTAAAGAAGCAGCGTGGAAAGGGTATTACAATTCAGTTTCAATGGAATGGGAGAGAAAAAAACGTAAAATATTCCGGAAAAACTTCGGGAAATTTTTAGACCCACATCTCTACTTATCTGTAATTATTCGTGTCTTCCGTAAAAAAAACTATGAACGCTTGCCTCAAAATATAGTTTCACAGTTTCATCATAAATATATGAAATTCAAATAGTATTTAACAAACAGTACATGCTCATTTTGGCCCTGCAATAACTTCTACTTGATATTATTAAATTCACTAAATTTATCTCAGAAAAAGGTTTATAGCACAGACAATTTATTTCCATATTACAGATGAAGAAAAATATATAAAAGCAAAATTCACCAAAAATGGATCAGATTTATCTCTTTTTTATAAAAAATTTGGATTAAATTCAAATTATTAACATTAGTCCTTAGATGAGTTAGATACTGGAAGAGCTATAATCTGACCGACCTTGAAATACCTCTATCAATCGCCAACTGCCTCAATAGTAAGGAAGAAAGGAAATAAGATATGCCTGATATAAGCACATATGTGTATTTCGCGCCATACCGCTTACAAAGAAATCAGCCTACTTAAAGAAAGGATCAGCAACAGTTGACTATTTTTTTATCTATATCGAAGAGCAAAAATTTGGAAAAATTAAAGAGTGGAATATAGTTAGTTTTTATACGTATGGGATTCGTGAGTTTGTACAGGTAATTTCAAAACATGCCAAGACAGAAAATTTGAAATGGGAAAAAAATGCATTTTTTGAAACGTGGTTTTGGGTAATATCGAACGTCTTTTTAGTGTCTTCTATAAGAATCACCGAATTCCGGCTAACGAGCATTCTAGTGCTCGTGAGAAATAGGTTGCGGACTAAAAGGTAAAAATCTGATGTGGGCAGCATATGACTTTCCCTGCAGATTTATACACACGTTCTCTTTATTTTAATTAAATTTAATTCACTTTTATTTCAATTTTCGTTCTCATTTGGAAATTGGACTTATTTTCAAAGCTGGCGCAGAGAAAATACGAAAAAACAAAAATATCTCGAGAACGGCTAGTCCTAGTGTTATGGGGTTGATCTCATTATTTTCTTCGTTAAAAATTACGTATAAAACAAGAATTTAATGGATATATTTGAGCATATGTAGTTTTTTATTTTTTATTTTGACGATTTTTGCGGGACATTTTGCAAAAACAGGCGGGTTATTTTTTTTTCAATCCATACCAAATTCTAATCAGCACCAGGGTGATCCACATCCGACTTATCTATCAAACTTTTTGAAATTTGGTCCATTAGTTTCTTAGCTAGAGTGGATACAGGCTTTTGCGGACCTATTCGGGAAAAAAGGAGGGTTCTTTTATCCCGAATTGTACCCAAAACTAATCAGCACCGGATTCGATCACAAGTGACTTATATACCAATTTTTATGAAATTCCGTCAATTAGTTTTTAGTTAGAGTGGATACAAAGTCTGCACAGACAGACACACAGACACACACACTGACGTCAGGCTAATAATAATTATTTTCGTATTCTAGGGGTTTCGAAACGTATAGATCTGTCGAAAACTCGAGTTGCGATTTTCGGCATGATTCCAATACTTCCCCCATACTTTACCATGCAATGCGGGGAAAGTAAAAATCTGATGTGGGCAGCACATGACTTTCCCTGCCGACTCACATTCATGTCCTTTTCATTCCTTTTATAATTCATTAAATTGAGTTCAATTGCATAAAGTAACATTAAATTTGCATTTATAATTCATGTTATGTTTTTATTTGGTAATTGGACATTTTTTCGAAATCGGCGTAACAAAAATGTAAGAAATCTCAAATATCTTGAGAATGTCTAGTCCTAAAGTATAATGCAGTGTGTTATATTCTGTTACTCGTCAAAAATTTCGTATAAAACAAGAATTTAATTGATACATTTGAACATAGTTTTTTTTTTATATTTTGACGGTTTTTTAAAAAACGCAGGTTGTTCTTTTCCAAATCGTACCAAAATCTAATCAGCACCAGAGTATCCCACAAGTAACTTATCTACCAGATTTTGGGAAATTTGTCCAATTAGTATTTTAGCTAGGGTGGATACATCAAATTTTTGCAGGCTATGCCGCAAAAAAGGCTGATTCTGTTTTTACGAATCCTACCCAAAACTAATCAGCACCAGAGTCTCACCCAAGTGACTTACCTACCAAATTTCATGAAATTCGGTAAAGTAGTATTTTAGTTTTAGTGGATACATTTATTGCACATACATACAGACACACACACCGGCATCTCGCTAAAAATAGTTTTTCGTATTCTAGAGGTCTAGAAACGTGTAGATCCGTCGAAAACACGAGTTGTAATTTTCGTATGATTCCAATACTTTCCCTATACATTACCATGTACTGCAGGGAAAGTAAAAAATCTGATGTGGGCAGCACATCAGTTTCGCTGCAGACTTCTATCCACGTTCTCTTTATTTTAATTAAATTTATTTCACTTTTAATTCAATTTTCGTTCTCATTTGCTAAATGGACTTATTTTCAAAGGTGGCGTTGAGAAAATACCAAAAAAACTACAATACTCGAGAACGGTTAGTCCTAGAGTAATGGGGTTAATCTTATTATTTTTGTTGTTAAAAATTACGTATAAAACAAGCATTTAATGGATATATTTGGGCATACGTAGTTTTTCAATTTAGATTTTAACGATTTTTGTGGGCCATTTTGAAAAAAAAGGCAGGTTATTTTTTTCCGAATCGTACCAAAATCTAATCAGCACCAGAGTGTCCCACAAGAAACTTACCTACCAAATTTTGTGAAATTTGGTCAATTAGTACTTTAGCTAGAGTGGATACATGAAATTTTAACGGGTCATTTCGCAAAAAAAAGACGGGTTCTGTTTTTACGAATAGTACAAAAAACTAATAAGCACCAAGGTCATACCCAAGTGACTTACCTACCAAATTTTATGAAATTCGGACCATAAGTTTTTGAGTTAGAGTGGTTACATTGCACAGACACACAGACAGACACACACACACACACACAGACGTCACGCTAAAAATAGTTTTTTTCATATTCTAGAGGTCTCGAAACGTGTAGATCCGTCGAAAACTCGAGTTGCGATTTTCGGCATGATTCCAATACTTTCCCTATACATTACCATGTATTGCAGGGAAAGTAAAAATGTTAGATATGAAATTTTCATTCAAATTCCCCATCTAGTTTTGAAAGTAATATTTTCTTACGAAAAAAATTTTTCAGTTGAAAATATGTGATCAAACGGTTCAAAAGTAAGAAGAATGACCAATCATGCATTAAGCATTGTTTATAAATCACTTTCCAACCTCAATTCAATTTTATTTATACATCTGTAAAATAGGATACATTAAGTAGTGATATTTTCAAAATTATCCCAATACTACAATAATTTATTATATTTGAAAACTTAAAACTTCATCGAAAAAAAATGAACTTTATTTAAATGACGTTATCAAAATATAAATGGGCTTGCACTCTTTGTAAATTTAGTTAATATTTCATTCGTACACTTTTATTCCTCTTCTTTCAGTAAGCGGTGATATTTTAAAAATTATCATAATACTACAAAACATTTTTTTTGTTTTTAAACATAAAACCATGGAAATAAAAGAATTTTCTAACCCCATGCTTCAAATTTCATCGAAAATGGCAATGCTATAAAATCGTCTGCTTCTATTTGTGAAAGCAATGAATATTTCATTCACATCACGTATAGTCCAGACTCCAGAGCTAAATAATTTTCTTTTATGACAATTCAGCAATTCTTATACAACTCATGTTAGAGCTTTATGTGCTTACATGCTGCATCCATTAAAATTAGGTTTCGTTGTAGAAATAATCAAAGTTTGATAATCATTTAAACTAAAATATATTATAATTCCGTTGGCACAGAATATAGATGCACAGGATTTACGCAAAACTAAAGCGGTTTTAGGACGGATGCATCACAAAAGGACGGATGCATATGAACTTAAAAGAACTTTAGAAATCACGATTTTGACTCTGAAAAAAAAGAGGGTTGCTATATTACTTTCCTTATATACATAATGTATAAGGAAAGTAATATGACAGGGTCGAAAATTCGAATTCGAGTTTTTGACGGGAGAGCACGTTTCAAGCATCCCTGATCACAAATCGAACATTTTTGAAGTGATGTCTGTGTGTGTGTGTGTGTGTGTGTGTGTGTCTGAAAGTATGTGTGTCTGTGGGTCTGTGGAGGCGATATCTCACGAACGAATGGACCGATTCGAAAGAAATTTGGTACAAAAATCACAATCAGTGAATACTGGAAGCCTATTGTTTTAAAGCACAATCGAATGTTCATACATCCCCCCCCCCTCTAATTTTTCGAGTGAAATTTTGAAAAAATCATCAAAAAATCCAACCCTTTTATAAAGTTACGCAAATAGACATTTCTTATGTAATTTTTCCTTAGAAAACGATTGGCATAAACTTTAGAACGCTAGCAGGAATCGTTCTTAAGATTTTGCATATTTCTCAAATAAATATATCAAAAAATCACATAAATTAAAAACAAATATTAACTGTTGAAAAACATGCTCACTTTCCATATGTAATATCATGCGACAAATTTGGTGACATCATTGTCGTGGATCTAGCTCATTCCATTCATGTGTAAAGATACTTTGAGTAATACTTTTGTATTTGAACGCTAATAGTCATTAATCTGCTATAAGAATAACTTATTTCTCTGTACATAACGCTTGGCGAGATTTTGGCAACTTATTGGGTGGAATGTCGCCAATTTGGCGACTTTTTAAATGTAGCCAAATTAACGAAAATCTCGCCAAATAGATAAAAATGACGCCAAATCAATGAAAATGGCGACTAATTAAAGAAAATTCAATATCTTGGAAAGGATATAAGTATCTACTATAAGAAAAACCTATTTTTTTACTGTAAAAATAGTAAATTCATTGCATTATATAAGGAAAGTCATGTGCTGCCCACACCAGATTTTTTTATTTTAGAGTGGGTCGCGTAATCTCTTCATATTATATGAGTATAATTATTAATATAATTTTTATTTAAAAAAATACCAAACATATTTTGCTGAAATTTTATTAAAATTGTTTAAGGGATAATTTGAATATTTCCTAAAACTTTCGAAGCAGTTTGTGAATTTGAAATTCGCTTAAAAAATGTATGAAAAATTAAGTTTCGTAGGGTTCAATGTATTTCATTTTTCAACCCGGATTCAATTCAAAACTAATTTAGTGATATTATTCATTTGCATTCCCATATATCCCGGATCGTTCCAACGACATACTAAAATTTCATTTTGATAAAGTCATTTCTTACGGGAGTTGTGCTTCGAACGGATACACACACAGATAGAACGAATAAAGTCATAAATGCCTTTTAATTATGTTGTAAACTTTTAATAACGGTGATAATTCTCTTTGAAACATCCTGCATAACGTTATTAAAGACAAATGGGTATACACACAGTGCGTATGTATCTTGTCTCTAATATCTGTTTACTGTATTTTGCACGTAATAGCATCAAAATTTTCATTCCGTATATCATAACATTCTACTGTAATGTTTTATTCTCTTTCCAATTCCTTAGCATTTTCCAACTGAAAAATACCATTGAAGTGAAAATTTAATCGCTTCCATTCATGAAATTTCAAACGATAATATATTTGTGTGGCATCGATATTAAGGGTAGTTGCATCTTTTAAAGTCTTGTTTCTAAAAATATCATTAGTGGGGAAAATTGTGGATATACATTTATCTTCATATTTTTGAAGGAGAAGAATGGAAGTTTGAAATATATAAATTTTGAATTGGAGTACAGGTAAACGTGTTCAATAGAAAAGCTCTTGTTGATGAAATGGAGTAGTTTATGAGCTATAATTATATACGATGTAAATAAAATATAATTTAATATGCTTTATATGAAATGTACTATTTGCCAACTATAATTTGGAAATTAATGTAATATGATGTTCCGTATGAATTATAACGTAAGAATTATGATTATATAAGGTATATTTTTGTATCATCCATATGTAAATGTATAATTAAATAGTATATTTATTTTTAAAACTTTCAAAAGAAAGAAATTCGTAACTTAACAATATTTAGAGTATTAATAAATTCTCAATATTCTTTATCAAAATGTTCTTATAGTTTCTTTTCGAAATATGTACTAGCTGCAGTACTCGCAGGTAACGACAACTATGGTATCATAATCACTTTAGTAATCTATTTTTTAAACAAATACATTAAAAGTATGCGCTGTAACACGGTATATGCACTTTGAGCCAACGGCCCTACCGTGCTGAAAACACCGGTTCTCGTTAGATCACCGAAGTCAATCAGCATCGGTCGCGGTTAATACTTGGGTGGGTGACCACCTGGGATCACCGCGTGATGTTAGCACATTTCTGGCCCGGTAGTCAAATGGTTTGCGCGCTGAATTTGCACGCTGCCACAACTGTCGCCGTGTTCATTCGGAGTACGATCATGTTAAACATGTGGGTCCGAATGTCCTTTCGAGAGGTTGATGGTAGGGTAAGGAGGGTACGATCCCTGGGGATGCCTCCCCCCTGGGTTCCAGTCTAAATTGGGTGGCACTCCCCGGCCGCCCAATTGGTTACCTTACACCTTTCTGGTAGGTCGGACTGTCTGGGTCTCAATCAAACAAACGGTATATGCACTCACTGTATAGAACTAAAACGTTACCTGTACAAAGTAGAAATAAGACTCTGGTGCGTTTCCTTTCAACCCGCAAGTCCCAAATGATCGCCCTTCTACGCCGACCATAGTTGCAGTACGCGCCATCGCGCCCTATTTTCTTGCGGTCCCTAATTTAGCTGTCACATGTTTTGCAAAATGAACTGAAAATATGCGCTATCAATGCGACCTCGTGTCCGCATACACCTCAAAAATAAGCGCCTGCTTATATTACTAGAATATTCCTAAATACGAACCGACATAGAACTAATATAGAGGGGGACCGGAAAAGTTATAAATAGGGAAAATATGTTTAGAATGATGCTAGTTAGTTTTATGCAAGAAACGTATCGGTACAGTAAGGTGGTTACCTCTACACTAGACTGGCTGCTGCACTCTCAGCAGCAGAACTTAGTTAGAAATCCTTGGAAATTATGTGAGAAACAACACAAGAGAAAAAAAACACTTAAGGGCATGAGCTTCGATTTGTTATAACAAATAATATGTCAATGTATATCATTAAGAATATAAGATAGTAAGATTCAATATTTACTTTCGGTGTTGAAAGTTTATTTTTTTATATCAAAGTGGAAAACGAAATAACAGCCGCTATTCAGCCAGGTCCAACAAATAGCAATGTTGACATCATTCAATCACAAGAATTACAGATATGCCCATGGGACAACTATCTCCGCTTCTCCACTCCACTTTCCTACTGATAGTATAAAATATGTCATAAAGGCGATAAAATCATGGTAGTGGGTTAAGAATGTATAACTATTTCTTGTACGGCTGGATTTGCTCCGTATTACTCAAAGTATTTAAACATATAACGGTATATGCATTTTTGTCATTCTTTGCAATTTAAAGCATTATTTAAATTCATGCATGAGTATTCTTTTGTGCTTTAAACGAAAGAGGAACGCGTGGTGAATAATCGTAGAATTGTTTTACCTTTATTAAATATAAATTCTGGGGATTAAATTATTTATGGAAATTAAAGTGGTCATGAATCATAACTTATGTACATTGTTATCATGGACGCAACTCACACCATTACCTCTTTGCACGAGTTCCTTCACATATTTATCAACTCAAAACATTATACATTAAAGTCCATATTTCAACCTTTAAAATAACTTATCATTTATTCACACCTCTATTATTATTATAATTAAAATTGCATCTATTTTAACAACCAATAAGGAGGAGAAAAGCACCATGTGAGACCATGTATTTTGAATCTTATGCCATAGATCAAAAATTGACTTAACATACATGAAGACTGGCACATACGTCTGCATTTTGGATCTGTAGCTCATCATGACTGTTATCTTTTCCGATGCTTCTTCTGGCATTTGGAGTCAGACTTCGTCTTTTTCTATAACATTATCACTACTGAAATGAATAACACTGCTTGAAAACACGACTCTCGCTCTACAACTCTTACATAATCATTGCATTATATTTGTTGACTTTTCTCCTTGTGGCCACATCATTTGGCCTGAGGTTGAAATGCATCCTCCTTGCTCTCTCATTGGATGCTCCTCAGTGCGATGCCGTATCTTTGCATTATTGGCTCTTTCAGCTTCCACTAAAGCTTGGATTAAGTCTTGACCCTAGGATGTTTCGCCCCAACCACACCCGCAATTTGCGTGACGTGTATTTGGGATCATAACTTTCGGGACCAAGACCATAAAACGGAGACTGCACTTTGTTTCGTCGTAAACATTAAAAACTGCATATGGTGCCTCCTGGTCTCACAGAACAGAATTTTAAACATGTATTATTTAAACGACAATTGCCAATAGTTTCAGTTTTTACTTAAAATTATTGATAATATAAAATGTTTAGTTTTTGGTGATGTACTTCCATAAAGAATAATAGTTGAGGAGTGTATCTGTCCATTTTAAGAAAAAATTATATTAACTTCTTTGTTCGGGTCATAAAAGTAATGAAATATGATTGGTTGGCGAAAATTGTGCTTTCCGTGTTATTTGAATTTCCGTGACATTATGATAAACCTATTATGGCTGTATAGAACTATTTTATCTCAATCTTGTGCTTAGATTGAAATATAAACCGATGCATCAGAGTGACAGACACATGGAAAGTTGCCATCTAAAAACGGTTAATTTAGAGTATAGGTTTAGCCTATTTCTAAGCTATTATAACCAGTTTCATCGTGGTTGTAACTAAACGTATTCATGTGTGTATTTTCTTTGTGCATTGATTTAAAACGCTAATCATTAACCAACAAAATCCTATATAATTTGAGGGAATTATAATTTCCGTATGTGTACAAAACATTCGAAGATTAAAAAGTAATATATTTTGAATTAATTTGAAAAAAAATCGCCTCAGAAGCTGATTCTTCCCGCCATTTCTTTCAAACAGGAAAATATATCTTGACAGATATTTGTATCGTCTGCGAAACTGACGGTTGTAAATAAACTTAAATGGAGTAAGATTAAAATAATAGAGAATTATAATTTCACCAGTTTCACAAATAATTACTTCTAATGAGATATGCTGACATATTTGCTTAATACAAGAGTATCTTAATACAAGAAGACCAGATAAATCGGACAAGTATAATGCTATTTTAAAATGACTTTATCTTTAGGATTTTATTCTGACTTTATATGTATCTCTCATAGTATGGCAGATATTTCGCATGAAATTAAGAAAAATAAAAAAAAAATACACGCTCGGACAGGTATATTTTAAATATTTTCGAAAAATCATATCAACATATTAAAATATTGATATGATTTTTATATACTCATTATCTGGAAAATATTAACGGCAAAACAAAACATAAAGATTACATTTCCATCTATTAGGTATGGAGGTACAAGCGCCCAACAATTTTCGGTTTACAATTTTCGTAACGCTCCGATTTCCGCCATAGAAATCCCGACCATAGATGATATTAACATCAAAAAGCGAATGTGGTGCTTTATACAAAAAAATATTTTATTTAGAATGGCATTCCCATTATACAGAAATTAATATTCTTTCTTCGGTTTTGCGCAAATAACGAGGAGTAATTCCATCCACGGAGACTGGTATCTGCAATTAGAGCACGATTCTTTTTTAAGAACGTCCATTATACAACTACTTTATTTTTATCTATTTAAGATGATTTATCTACTTGCGTATTATTCTTTCAATTTAAATAGAAATGGTAGTTTTGATATAATTTAACTTACAATATGCACGACTGATAAATATTTTTGTACTCGGTACTTGAACAACAAGCCGTTCTCTGAACGAATTCTTCAAATATAGCTATTTTCATTGTAAACATTTAAAATATTTGAATGCCATCCATAGAAAATATATTAATTATCAAACAAAATTTTAAATGTAGAGAAATACATCTATTTGTTCGCTAAATATAAATTAAGATTTTTTCATAAATATTGAATACTGGAACTAGTCACTTAATTTTGAAACATTGTTTTCAAACTGCTACATCGAATCTTGTAATTAAAATAATTTACCCATAGTAGAAAGGTTATAATTAAAATCATTATTACTCGAATTTGCAAATAATGTATGCCATGTTAATTTATCTGTGGAAGAGTTTATGAAATATTTGTATTCACATAATAAACTCTTTTCATCTTCGATAAACAATTCAGTAATATATACATAGAACACTAAAATTTCCATAATTATTAAAAAAGGGTTATTTTGTTTAAGACTGCATTACAGCATAACACATATATCTTGGTAAAGCTATTAAGAGATATTATTTTAAGATTTTCATGGACTACTCCGATTCAAGTTGAACTCTCAGTACTTTTAAACCTTAAAAATATTCGATTTAAAATAAAATAATATGTAAATCTCTAACTGGCACGTACCCAGTTGGCTCGCTTTGATACATTTTTACGTGAAATAGTTTGTGTTATGTATAACCGGTGTACTTATTTTTCTGATTTTAAGTTATGCAATATTCAGTTTGCTAAATTTATGTTTATTCAATCCCTGAAGTTTCTGTTTATTAAATTCATTCAAGTCTCTACTTATTAAATTCCACCAGTGTGTGTTTATTAAATTCCTTAGGTTTCTGCTTATTAAATTCTTTCAAATTACTACTTATTAAATTCGATAAGTTTCTGTTAGTTAAATTCGTTTAGTTTCTGCTTATTAAATTTGAAAGTTTTCTATTTTTTAAATTCGTTTTCTATTTATTATGTTTTGCTAGCCTTATTTATTTCTTGAGTAATATGACAAGGTGTCGCTACAAGGTCAGCATATCATTTAAATATGTAATGCCTCACAACTTGAGATGAGATGACCAGAGATATGACTAAATGACTGTCGCTAAATTTTAAAGTCAATTTATTCAACTTCTCATCTTTACATGCAACCTTCAGAAATAGCACAACCAGTCCTCTACACTTCATAGGATGCTATCAATTGCAATGTTAAAGTTGCTGCCTCTAAGTCTGCTGTAAAGATTTCATTCTGCTGTAAACATAAAAGCTGTTGCTCAACAGAAAATTTCGAATTATCTCACTACTGATATTACAGTGAACAATGGGATGATTTGGAAGAAACATGATCAAACCTCATAAATTCGTGTGTGTGCTGTAACTGTGGGAATTACAGGTGAGACATTTGATATCCAGTTATGCCGTTATTTTGGGAAGTTTGTGAATTCTATTAACAGCAAACAATAAATAAAATGTCGAAAGAGGAGAACTAAAGAATGTCGGGAAAACCACAATGGTTCTGCTGGAAAAATGGAAGTTAAAAATGAACAGATAAATATTGTAAAATGCAGTGAAAAAAATCGAGACAGAGAAACAAAAATTAGACGGGAACAAGCCATACCTCGAATAAATATGGAGTTATTGACAAATTATCAACCATATTACTGGAAGTTTCAGCAATTCCGAATAAATTGGATGTAAACATGAATTCAGAAATATATATTTTTTTAATTTAATGATGACAACTACCGCAATTCTTAACTGCAAGTAACATATGTTTTTGAAATATATATTTCTGGTTGTATTAAAACAGCTTTTTATATATGTTGAGAATTTAAGCCAATTAAAAAAATAAACATACTAAAACTATTGAGTGATCAAACTAATCTTGAAGAAAACAGATTAATCCAGGAGTTCTTCTAAAATATATCTTGTGCGATTTAGCAATAAAGCTGTTAATCCTCTTAACTTTATGAGCACAACAGCTAGGATTGCGCGATTTTATACAGGCTGAACCTTATTCTAAACAACAACTTTGAATACTAGGCTCCCAAAGGTGTTTACGTCTGAGGTCTGTAGCACCAACTATATCCCAATTATAATGACCGTTCTAACAATGATTCTCTGTGATTTTGCTTTCATGCAGAGTAATTTGTCTCAGTGTAAACATATTTTATTTTTCATTGAATTGAATGTTAATGATAATTTGGTAACACAAAGGGAATATCTCGAAGCGAACATGCCTAGCAGATACCTTTAGTTGTCTTGCGCGAAAAAAAAGAATTGAAACAGAAGAAATCCTGAATTAATATGGCACATCTACCTTTGAAAATCATCCGAAACATGCTGTCGATATGAAAATTTTGAAAATTTATGAGTTTAATATCGGGGATTTCAATATAATACAAAAATTGAATTATGAACAACGTAGCTGAGAACAAGGATTCCGCCACTGTTATGTTCATTTCTTAGTGTTACACAGTCAGTAAGTAAAAGTAGATTTCAAAGAGCATGAATAATTTACTTAATTGATTTACAATGCAAAAGTTTCGGAATCCTACTGCAAACCATGTATGCTTTCCTGAGCTGAAGAAAGAGATGGAAGCAGGATAGCACTGGATGAAGCCGAAACATACCAAAATGACATTACATGGATCGTTATGAAATACGATGGATAATAAACTTATCAGCAGCAGAAAAAAATTCTCACAAAATTCGATTGAAAGTGCATAGCAGATTTTTATCCGAATACCAAAATCTCCTTCACATTTTGTTTGTTCCTCCTATCACTGCGTGTACAAATGAACCGTCCTTCTCAACATTGAGATGAGTAAACATATACTTGAGATAAAATATAAAAGAAGAAAATGTAAATAGTCTAGTTATGCTTTTTCTTTATGATCCGGAAATTCATCCTGAAAGGGTATTGAACGGCTTTGCGTTGAGACATAATTGAAAGCTACAGATGAAATATTTGAAAGGTAAAAAAGCAGCAATTTCTTTTCAACGCAATTGAAAAGTTTCAAATAAAATAAATATTGTTTTTTTTTCATTAACGTTATTAAATGACTTTGTGTATTATCATGTATATGTTATTATTAAAATTACTTCGTTATTATGAAAAATTGCTAGTTTTAACGTAATACATATTTTTGAATATAGACATAACGTTTCAAATATTTAATCTGGACCCTTCGGTAAGTCATCTCTAGATTCACCCCTGCTTCAAGTTAAAGGAAACATCCGATAATCTACACCATAAAAAATTGTCAGTATTTCCAGTTCAAGGGAGCCAAAATAACTTTGCGTGAATAACATCTTATAAAATAAAAATTCCAATGAACTTCAGTAAGTTTGTTCGTTGCTTTCAGTTTTCTTGTTTATTTTACAACAAATAATATTCCCCCATGGTAATTAAAGTAATATACGCAATAAAAAATCTTAACAAGTGGCGAGTGGATATCATGCCTTATAGAATCTTGTCTACGTATAATATATTTTACAGGATACTTTAAATACTGTATTTTGAAAGCTAAGAACTCTGTATCCGAAATTCAATTATATACACTTCTAGTGCTGCCAAAGAGCTATCCTTATTATTTATATCTATCACATTTAGTTCGTGATATATCAGCATAACCATCTTTTAAGCACGACGATTATCAATTTCCTTCATATTGACAAGAATATTGCTTGAAAACTATCAAAGCTTGGTAAAAGCAAAATTTTGATCTAGAAACTAGATGTTCTACTAAAATGTTTGTCGCAATTTCAGTCGGATGCTTCGACTATAAACATTATCTACTTTAGAAATATGAACTCATCTATCCTCTGGTTTTTCTGTAGAAAAACAGTATATTTTTTTAATCACGACTTTAACAACAACACTTTGTGATTACTGCCCCAATATTGAGTTGGATCATTCTGTACGGGTAAAATGCCTATTGTGATTTGATAAAGTTTCTAATTAGGATATTTATGGATTCTGAATATGCTTTGTTTTGTAAATTTAAACAACTAAATTATCGAAAATTTTCTTCGCCTTAACAAAACTATCAATATTTTTTCAGTGTATGGTCTGAAAGTATAAAAAATCGATTATATCATACTAGAAACACTGTGCGTTACAGAGCACTCGCATTATAAACTCTAGCAAAAAGTATGTGCACCCATAAAAATTTAGCAATACTCTTAAAACTCGGACTATCGACGTCATTTTAAGACTTACACAAATGATCAGACTGTCAGCGTTGTGCATCGATGCATCGATGCATCTTCAGACGTTGGCGTCCATGGACGCCAATGTTTGCAAAGGCGGATATAACTGTTTGGGATAGGGTATGTCGAATACCTGTCTTTTTGAGAGGTTCTTCTTGTGGGATGAACTCTGTCCCACCCGTAAGCAAAAGGTTAAAACAACCGGTGTTCACGGCAATTGGAACTGGGATTTCTGATTTGATACTACAAGTTGTGTACAAAAATGTCTTTGAGACGTACCCGCTAGCACTACGAACATCTGTCATTCTTAGAGAGAGTTCGCATCACCAAAGGAAAGCTGGACCTAAGAAAAGCTGGTTGGTCCACCAGACATCAGTTCACATATTTTACGAAGCGATATGGCAATTGCTTGGTATTGGCAACAGTGGATCGTAGAAAGCATATTTAGCCATCGCCGAGGCACAAGACACCCTAGAAAATGTGTGGACCGCATCCGGGGGACAATTCCTTCATATTTATTTATTTTATTTAAATGCATCGGCATTTTCATTTTGCACAATTAGAATTTACTCAATAGAGTGGATTTTATACAAATCGAAGGCCAAAAGATTATCGGGCCGTCTTGAAATTATGCAGCATGGCATGTACGACTAAGAGCTGCAAATACATTTTCCCATACATAGAAGCACAAATAGTGTGGACGAAAAATAACTCCGCTGTTCTGAATCTTGTGCTATTTCTACATATATACTATATGGTTTTTGCTGAAATGCTGCAGGCATTTTGTCACCTTTTTGTGTTCAAACCATATATGAGAAAATGTAACACTAAATTAGTCAAAAACTGTTACTTCAGTATGTCCGTCCGTTTAACTGGGGATGATTAAATAAAAGTCATGACACTTCTATTACCGTATTTTATAGTGCCACTGTTACAATTAATTTTTAACAGTCAATAATTCCTTTGACGAAAATGCAAAAAGTTCTTATTAAAATACATTAGATTGAAGTTATAAGAAAGATATATTTTATCTATGTTGTTTGTGTAAAGTTAATAAATGTTTCCAATTTTAGGACTACATTTAGAAATATTGGCAATTCCGCAGAATCGTAAGACAAATTTTAACGCGCCAAACACAATATGATAGTAATCGTTTTCAGTTGTATGGAACCTTACAAACCGATTCTTTATAAGTGAAAATCATTCTACCTATATCTTAGCTGACTTAACAGAACATGTATAAAATTCTTATCTATTAAAATAAGAGTATAAAAATTTTATTTTACGGTGAGTTTTATACTCAGAAACTAGTTTTTACCATTTTGAACTATATAATACGCAGTACTCAGAACCTTACGGCTCAAGAAATTTTATAAATTATTTATGAGCATTATTAAAGGAAATATTCATAAAGACTCTTAAAATAGGCCTTTAAAAAGCAAATAATCTTAACACATTCGTGAAATATGCGTATTTATTTAAAACTGTAGAAAAGTCTATGTTATAAGTCTAAAATAATAACTATACCATATCGTTGCATAAAATGTCTAATTTATGCAAATATATTAACGAACAACACAAACTCTTATGTTTGCAAGTTTTAAAATTTGTAATCATAATAATTTTATATTTAAGCTAACTGGAAATTTAATCCTGAAATTTCTGGTTTATATTAGTTATATTTAATTGACTTTATGTAAGAGTAATAGCTTGTTTCAAAGTCACAAAATTTAATATATTTCACAAGTAATTTATATTGAAACACTAAAACATTATAATTACGAATTTATTATAAAGGATGTATATAATAATTACATGCGTATATTAATTACTATATTTACATCGGCTAAAAATGTAATATTTGGAAATACTTCCACAGACTTCAACTAGATTATTCATGTTTGCATATATTTTGTACATTTAAATATACACTTAAAATAAAAAATTATGTATTTATTCTCTCACTATATCTTTATTTCTAAATCCAACAATTTTAAATATTTAGTTTCACAACAAAAGCAGATTTCATTACAAAATCAGACATGAAAATTTTGAATTTTTATTGCAATGATAGGTTGGTAAAATATTTTAATTGAAATAAATTAAACATGAATGAATCTTGACACAGAAATCATAATTTTAAAATAAATAATGGAATCGCAATACCTGTATTTAACAGATTAAAACTAGCTTGTGTGAAATATGTAAACAATTTTTTAATAAATATATATATTAGTATATTTTTGTGTGAAATATGTAAACAACACCAGAACATTTTTAATAATTATTTCATCGCATTATAAAAAAATCTGATGTGGGCAATATATGACTCCCTCCATGTAATGCAATGAATTTACTACTTTTACAATTAAAAAAATGTTATTCTTATAGTAGATATTTATATACTTTCCAAGATATTGAATTTTCTTCAATTAGACGTCGTTTTCATTGATTTAGCGTCATTTTTATCAATTTGGCGAGATTTTTGTTAATTTGGCAACAATTAAAAATGTCGCCAAGTTGGCGACATTCCGACAAATTCGTCGTCAAAATCTCACCAAGCGTTATGGACGGAGAAATAAGTTATTCTTACAGCAGATAAATGACTATTAGCGTTCAAATACAAAAGTATAACTCAAAGTATATTTTTTCATGAATGGAACGAGCTAGATTCACGAGAATGATGTCACCAAATTTCTCGCATGCTATTACATATGAAAAGTGAACTGTAGGAATTTTTTTTATTTAATATAACTTTTTGTTAATTTTTTTAAAAAATGTACAATATCTCAAAAACGGTTCATGTTAGTGTTCTAAAATTTATGTCAATCTAATGAAAAATTACATAAGAAATGTATATTTGCGTAACTTTATTAGCGGTTTTGATTTTTTGACGATTGTTTCAAAGTTTCACTCGAAAATTTAGGGGGGTTCTGAACATTCGATTGCATATAAAAACAATAGGCTTCCAGTGTTTACGGATTGTGGTTTTTGTACCAAATTTCGTTCGAATTGGTCTACTCGTTCGTCAGTTATCGTCTCCACAGGCTTACTGGCAGACACACACACACACATACACACACACACACACAGAGAGAGACACATACACACACACACACACACATACGCAGACACACACACACACACATACACACACAGACACACACATACACACACCCACAGACATCACTTCAAAAATGTTTGGTTCGTGATCAGGGATACTTTAAACGTTCTCTCTCGTCGAAAACTCGAATTCGAATTTTCGACCCCGTCACAATACTTTCCTTATACATTATGTATATATGGAAAGTAATAATCTTGATAAATGTTTACACAGGAATTTGAATTTCTCAAATAAAAAAGCCAAATTTATTACGTAAGCTTGTAGGAAGCACAGAAAATTGCTGTTTTCAAAAATTTCTGCAGAGAGTACAATACTTTTCATATGGACTTAGATTGAGTTTCTGTTCGTTCCGTTATTTATTTAAGCTCTATAAAAACGCTGTGACCATGTTCGTATGCAGGTAAATATGTATGTGGTATGTGTGGTAAATTTGTATGTGTGTTAAAATCAGACTTTTCAACGCATAAGCTGTGTTGTTTTAAAGCAAGGTAAAATATGGACAAGAAGCCAAAATATTCAAAATTGAAAAAAAAATGAAAATTGACGTTTAATTGTTTTCAAAATACCACTCCGAACCATTGAAAAGCAGACTTCTATCACTGAACAATGTACAACAATGAATCCGTGGTAAGTATTATTTTACAGAAAAACATGGCCACTAAAGAAAGAGCAATTAGGAGTTCTTTCATGCAATATTGTACTAATTTTGAGTGTCTATAGCCAGCTATCATAATAATGAATGCATCCGCGCGGCTCAGTGGGCATATCATTATTGTATGCAGTACGGTTGAATTATTATTGCATGCATGGTACGCAGAATGAAGGTATAGGTGTTAAAACTGCATACTGAGAAAATGTCAATATAATTTGAGACAATAGTTCAGGTGGCGCCGCCGTAAGATAAACGCCATTGCACTGTATGTATTCATATGGTGAAAGTCTTAAAATATGTATTTCAACTGTCAATGTTGTAGAAATAAATTAGTAGCTCAATACAAATTATAACAAACAATAATGCATATTTCTACGTATTCAAAATTATTTTACCTTTGAATTTATTTTAATCTCCCTATATTCTGAACGTTGTACTACAACTGTGAAAATATACTGAATAATTAAACTGATAATTAGGGACTATGAATTTAAAATTAATCAAAAATACGTATACTCAATACTGTCCCTTTCTAATGTGTCAAATGTACATAAAGTGCTTTTACTAACGTCAGCGGCATCTAGATATAATTCTCAAAGCGTTATGGCATTTTCAAGCTTTTCATCCATAGGAGTTCTATCTCCTTCTATCTAACTCAATGGTATGCAGATTGCATGTGTTTGTATCTTTCGAGAGCTGTAGATAGCACAACATGGCATAAAAGTTTTACTTGCAGTAATTGACAGCTGAAACAGTGTCTGATTAAAAAACAAGTCAGAACTCAATGCGGGACTGCTAAATGAATTGTTTCCTATTTTGCTTCGAACACCCCAGATAGTATTCACCGTTAAACATGTTTTCCTTACACACAAAATAAAGGAAATTACTAGAACACATATTTATGACATTACATTTCCAATTTAAAAGCAGATTCAGTTTTATTTGAAAATTTACTTTCGGTAAAAAATAAAGAAAATGAAATTAAAATATCTAAACAGCATCTTTGTCAATCTTATAATGCTTCAGTAGTCGAAAATTCATCGATAGTTAAGCCCTTCAAAATCCAATAATATGTCCTGAAGAGCGAAGCAACTTGATGTTTCTTTACAATCCCTAATCTGTTGAACCAGAAATACTTGAACAAATTTTGTGTCTATTCGCGAATGAAATTTCCATGAAACTTGTTGATTTTTAAATTATCGACAAACTAAAACAAAACCTGCTTTCTTGAGTATATATTGGCTTCAGTATATAAGTAATATACGCCAAATGGAAAAATCACAGTAAGATAACTGAACAAATGCAAATTGCAAGGCACATCATGTGATTGTGTGCCGGTTTGTGTCGTCTGTAGTGGGAAATATAAAAGATGAATGGACATGAAATTCTGAATACATGTACATCAGTACCCGGCCGATAAGCTTCGGTGATTTTTTTACTTTCCATATATACATAATGTACTATAAGGAAAGTATTGTGACGGGGTCGAAAATTCGAATTCGAGTTTTCGAAGGGAGAGTACGTTTCAAGCATCCCTGATCACGAATCAAACATTTTTAAAGTGATGCCGGTGTGTGTGTGTGTGTGTGTGTTAAAGTATGTGTGTGTGTGTGTGTGTGTGTGTGTGTGTGTGTGTGTGAAAGTATGTGTGTCAGTGAGTCTGTGGAGACGATAACTGACGAACGAATAGACCGATTCGAACCAAATCCGGTACAGAAATCACAATCCGTAAACACTGGAAATCTATTGCTTTTATACGCAATCGAATGTACAAAACTCACCTAAATTTTGAATGAAATTTTGAAAAATTCGTCAAAAAGTCAAAATCACTAATAAACCTACGAAAATGGACATTTCTTATGTAATTTTTCATTAGAAAACGATTGACATAAATTTTAGAAAGCTAACATGAACCGTTCTCGAAGTATTGTACATTTTTCAAAATAATTATCAAAAAGTCATATAAAATAAAAAAACATTATATTTCCTATTGAGAAACATGTTTATTTTTCATATGTAATACCATGCGATAAATTGGGTGACATCATCCTCGTGGATCTAACTCGATCCATTCAGGAAAAAAGATACTTTGAGTAATACACTTTTATTTGATCGCCAATAGTCATTTATCTGCTGTAAGAATAACGTATTCCTTAGTGCATGACGCTTGGCGAGATTTTGGCGACGAATTTGGCGGAATGTCGCCAACTTGGCGACTTTTTGACATGTTGCCAATTAACGAAAATCTCGCCAAATGAATAAAAATGACGCTAAATCAATGAAAATGACGACTAATTGTCGAAAATTCAATATCTTGGAAAGAATATTAGTATCTACTATAACAAAAACCTATTTTCTTACTGTAAACGTAATAAATTCATTACATTATATAAGGAAAGTCATGTGTCGCCCACATCAGATTTTTTTAAATGCGAATTAATATTTTAATTATTTTATGTTTTATCACGGTTTTTGCACAAATGAGTCCTTTAGCGATCGAAAATATTAACTCAGAGTTTTCATCTTAACACAATTAGAGAAATTAAAAGATAATCTTTCAAAAATCTTTAAACAAAATCCATACAGTTTATAGACGAATTTCTAAAAATATATACTTTGCATTCGTTTAAAACATCGACAATTTTTATATTGTGATATAAAATGTTTAACTGACAATCCCATCTTCATAATTAACCAGATGTTTTTTTTAATATCACACACTGATCCAGTCAATTAATTATGTTTCTGTTGTATTCCGTTCAGTAATTATGAATATATATGTGAAAAATCATCACACTCTTAAATAATCTAAAGATCATACGGTATGAGTAATGAAACAGGTTTTCACCCCTCTGTAAGCCTTGGGACGGGGGTCAAGAGTTGGCATTTTCATTCGATGTCATCAGAGAAACTGACGTCACCCGCTTAAGTATTTACCTGGATTTCGAGTTGGTACTAAAAACGAATATTACCAGCGTTTTCAAGATCCGTTATTTAGAAAAAGTTCTGCTATTATTAATCAAAGGAGCTTATGTTTTAGTGAATTGAAGTAGCTTATGAAGACAATGAAGTGAATTGAAGGAACATATACAGGGTGTAACATATAAGCATATTTAACTGGTATTACGCCACAGAGAGGGTTGTTGTTGTTGTTGTTGTTGAAACCCAGACCGTCCGACCTACCAGAAAGGTGTAAGGTAACTGTTTGGACGGTCGGGAAGTGCCACCCAATTTAGACCGGAACCCAGTGGGGGAGGCATCCACAGGGACCGTACCCTCCTTCCCCTACCACCAACCTCTCGGAAGGACTTACGGACCCACATGTTTAACGTGATCGTACTCCGCATGAACACGGCGGCAGTTCAGGCAGCGGCGAGAATCGCCTCGCTAACCACTGGGCTGCCGCGCCCGAAAAGAGCCAACAACACGCGGTGTTCCCAGGTGGTCACCCACCCAAGTACTAACCGCGCCCGATGCTGCCTGACTTCGGTGATCTAACGAGAACCGGTGTTTTCAGCACGGTACGGTCGTTGGCCTGCCACAGAGAGGGTGAAAGATGTGCGATTCAAAGGATAGTATTTATGGCGTATCAAAATAACTTATTTAAGGTATATCAAAAGAGTTTTTTTTAAGGCATATCAACAGAGCTAATTTAGGGAGCATCAGGAAAACCTTATACAGCCACGCAGAAGACTATATGGGCATTTAAGGTGGAATACGAGGTTGTGTTAGTGTGTAACATTCGATTATCCCAACTTCGGGACAAAAGGCGTGCTATGTACTCAAGCATTGATCTAATGTATGATTAGGCGTTTATTTAGTGTAAGTGCGTGCTAGCGTGTAATTTGTAACTTAAAAGCGTATTCGTGCAGTGAACGAATAAGACTTTAAAACATAATGAATGCATTTAACTAACCTCTGTTTTAAATTTCGAAAAACGCCGTGTACATTTAAGAGTATATATATATATATATATATATATATATATATATATATATATATATATATATATATATATATATATATATATATATATATATATATTAATAATTTCAAATATACCACGTAATAATTTAACACATGCATTATTTATCTTTGATTGGATAACTCATTTTTGGAAATTCATCCATTCCTATCACATAACTAACCACTTGGCCTGAGTCTAATACTGTTTACTCTTTTCGAATGACTATTTTGAACTTGTCCTGAGTGCTATACTGATTACTATTTTTGAAAGTATCCATACATATTATGTTTCGTTCAAATGTATTCAATCCGGTACCCACTCGCATTGCCGAAGTGAGGTGAAATGCTCAGTTGCTTGTTCAACCTACACGTGGTAGCAATGTTTGGGAGTTAATATTTCTGGTCAAAAAGGATTTATTTTTCTGATTTGCAATTCAATTAGTTTATTTTTCTCCTTCCACTAGCCAGTAGACAGTTCCAATGGTGTCTATAGTTAAATTCTATCGCCATTGTCAGAAACTGGCTATTCTATCGGTTTTAATTCGAATTGTATGGCTGTCCTGAAGAGAATGCAATTTCAAACTAGCCGCCACTTATTGTATAGTTTCAATTGATTGTTCTCTATGTCTTAATCTTTTATCTT
>OX578145.1:30537947-30692947 GCA_951213105.1 Amaurobius ferox
TATATATATATATATATATATATATATATGTATATATATATATATATATATATGTATATATATATATATATATATATATATATATATATATATGTATATATATATGTATATATATATGTATATATATATATATATATATATATATATATATATATATATGTATATATAGTGAAGTGTTTATGTAACTTCCTGTTTCATAAATTGGTTAAAATCTTTTGGTAACAATTTAAATGAAATTGTTTCTGTGAAAACATACATATCCAGGATTTTATCTAAAATATATCTTGCGTCTATTTCCGCTAAATCTCTTAATCCTTTTAACAACTTTATGTGGATAAGAGCTAGGATTAGAGAGAAAAATATTTCTAACAATTTCCACTTCTTATGTTTTCCAACTGCAACTAAATATTTTGGGTAGAATTAATACTTTTCTAAGCATCTACACAAGAATTTATATATTAGCCCTCAGATTTAAAAAAATGATGATAAGATAAATTGCGAAATATGAATTTTCGGCGAGGAAAGTTGCAAAACATGTTGACCCATTCTTCTAACTGCAGCAGTTCCCTTCTGTCCCCATCTCCCTCACTTTCCCTCTCTCTCTCTCTCTCTCTGTATATATATATATATATATATATATATATATATATATATATATAATATATATATATATATATATATATAAAGTTTCAAAAAGTACAATACGTGGAAAGAAGCCAACAGGGATATACGAATAGGCCTAGGGGGATTGTGACCCCTAGTTCCCGGTTAAAAGTTGACTTTTACTCCAATGAAAACGCTCCCGGTGCCGGTATATGCCTGTGGCCATATTTCCAGGAAGCATCAGAACAAAAAACGCACTCCGCTCGAAGATACGCGGACAATGTGAAACCAACAAAGAAACGGTTTGCAACCGACATCGAATAAGTTGAAAAGCATACATTGTATAAGAGAGAGAAAAATATTTCTAACAATTTCCACTTCTTATGTTTTCCATCTGCAACTAAACATTTTGAGGAGAATTAATGCTTTTAAGAGCATCTACACAAGAATTTATATATTATCGCTCAGATTTAAAAAAAATGATGATAAGATAAATTGCGAAATATGAATTTTAGAAGAGGAAAGTTGCATAACATGTTCACCCTTTCTCCTGGCTGCAGCACTTCTCTTCTGCCCTCCCCCCCCTTCAACCTTCCCATATGGATTCAGCATAGAACTTCTAAGGACGTAGGGAGAATTCACTGATTATTTTCACTCCAGCGTCTAAAGATGACATTTTCGTATTTTTTTTTTGTTTGTTTCCAAAAACCTGTATAATTGTACGAAATACCAGCAAAAAAAATGAAGAAACATGTTAAAACATTCGATCAGAAATGAAGCTTTCACACTATATGCCACCATATGATGTATTCTTTATATCAAATATTCTTACTTTAATTTAGAGAAATGTTATGTCTTTAATCCCATAAGTTCAGAATGTGTAAAATGTAGCTATGCATATTCTGATGTATGAAAAATCTGATGTCTCTTGTTCTAATAATATACGCATATCCACTTCAACATTATTAATAATGATGTGTAAATCCATACAATATCACTTGACATGCAAAGTTCCACAAATTTATTTTTATAGCTCTTTATAATCTTTAGTGTTGTTCACAGTTCGTGTCAATTTTAATCAAATTAAGTTCAATTGTAATCTTGTACCTCTCTCAAAAATGCAACAACAACAATAAAAAAAATCTGATGTGGGCAACACATGACTTTCCTTATATAATGTAATGAATTTACTACTTTTACAGTAAAAAAATAGGTTTTTCTTATAGTAGATACTAATATTCTTTCCATGATATTGAATTTTCGACAATGAGTCGTCATTTTCTTTGATTTAGCGTCATTTTTATCCATTTGGCGAGATTTTCGTTAATTTGGCTACATTTCAAAAAGTCGCCAAGTTGGCGATATTCCGCCAATTTCGTCGCCAAAATCTCACCAAGCGTTATGGACGAAGAAATAAGTTGTTCTTACAGTAGATAAATTGGCGTTCAAATGCAAAAGTATTACTCAAAGTATCTTTTTTCATGAATGGAACGAGCTAGATCCACGAGAATGATGTCACCCAATTTATCGTATGATATTACATATGAAAAGTGAACATGTTTCTCAATAGGAAATATTTTTTTTTTCTATCTTATATGACTTTTTGATAATTTTTTTGAAAAATGTGCAATATCTCGAGATCGGTTCATGTTAGCGTTCTAAAATTTATGTCTATCGTTTTCTAATGAAAAATTACATAAGAAATGTCTATTTGCGTAACTTTCATATTGGTTTTCATTTTTTGACGATTTTTTCAAAATTTCATTCGAAAATTTAGGGGGGTTCTGAGCATTCGTTTGCGTATAAAAACAATAGGCTTCCAGTATTTACAGATTGTGATTTTTGTACTAAATTTGGTTCGAATCGTTCCATTCGTTCGTCAGTTATCGTCTCCACAGATCCACTGACACACACACACACACACACACACACACACACACATACTTTCACACACACACACACACACATACTTTCACACACACACACACACATACTTTCACACACACATACACACACACAGACATCACTTCAAAAATGTTTGATTCGTGATCAGGGATGCTTGAAACGTGCTCTCCCGTCGAAAACTCGATTTCGAATTTTCGACCCCGTCACAATACTTTCCTTATACATTATGTATATAAGGAAAGTAAAAATTAATAGTTCCCCGTTAAACCAACGTAGCTCGCAAAAAATTAACCATTAATTTTCTTGTTTTTAATTTGAAACTCAAGAATTTGTAACACCGTCTGTTTAGTAATGAAATATGAATATACCCATACAATATCTTCCCTTCATTTGAACCAGACCCATTCAACCTACATAAAGGTATACGGCATATTTTTAGACTGCTAGAACAGTGCAACCCAATTTAAACTGTAAACCAGTGGAACTGACATTCACAGGGATCGTACTCTCCTCTCTGAGCACCAGATTTAACATGTGCGTACTCCATGTAAACATATGGATATTTGGGAAACGCCGGGAATCGAACTTGTGTCCTCTGAGTGCAATTCTGGTGTTGAGTGCACACTTCTATCCAGCCCCTTACTCATCCTATTTAAGATATAATACTACGAAATTGAGAAATTTGGAATTTTGAAATTATAATCGCGGTCTATAATTTATGGTCGAGAAATTGCTCTCTGTCGCTTAAAACATAAACGCCGCCAAACTATGTCCGCTGATTTCTTTATTATTGCGTATTTCAAAACCCTCAGCATTTTCGGAACAAAATGATTTATGTCACGAGAATTGTTGGCGATTACTTGCAATAATTAAAAAAATATTTTTAATTTATTTAATTTTATACACATTTTGAAATCTTTACATATATATTACAAAAAATTATATTTGAAACACCTCCTTAAGCAAAGGTCATATATAAATTAATATTTTGGGTTATTTTTTAATAACTAGCAGAATACCCGTTCTTCGTACGGAATATATTATATAAAGAAACTTAAAATTCACAATCATGTGCAAATTTCTATAGCAGCTGGAAAACACATTTACTAAAAATATATATAAAATTGATTCATCATATGCAAAAACAAAGTGTTGAAATTGTATGGGATCCGTACTACTTATATTCGCTATATATTATAAGATATACTCTGAATTAGTACGTTACACGTATAAATTAAAAATATCATTAAACCAGTAATCTTTAAACCTGAAGGATTATCAAGAAAAGGGATAACCAGATTATCCAGAAAATCGTACTTAATTATACAAAATATTGAATTTTCATCTATTCGGTGTCATTTTCACGAATTAACAATTCTATCAATTTGACGTCATTTTAAAAAATCACCAAATTTATCGCCAAATGGGACTGTAGAACTGACAGCCACTTAGCGAAACATCATCACAATACTGTCCCCTAGCAAAACACAATTAATGACAATTAAATACAATATATGAGTTTATTGGCTAAACACAATATATAAGTTTGAAAATTCTTTGCCAAAATAAATTAAAGTGATGTACTCAGACTGTAATTAATATAATTAAAATAAAAATCAAACCGTTCATTTATAAGATATATTTGTATATTCATTTATTTATTATTCAAATCGAAAAAAAAATATTAATAATTAACAAATATTTAATTGAGTTGCTAAAGCAAAATGGTATTAGAAAGAATCTTCCCCATGAAATGCTGGAAATTAAATAACCATTTTGATTTCTTAATATTTTTCATTGTTGAGTAAGAGACTGTGAAAAATAAACCATAGTGATAGAGTTTTCATTTCAATTCATGTTTTAAACCTGTGATTCTCAAAAGTAAGCTAATAAACTAAGCTCAATAAACTCCAACGAAACTCAGAGATATAATTGTCTTCAAATAAATTGGCGGAAAATATTGTCGGAATAATGCTGTCTCTATAGAAGGTTTAATCTTTCGTTTTTAATTAATATATCGATGATCCCTGGTCGTAGAAACTCTAAACATGGACTAAATGTTAAGTGGGCCTATTTCAATTCTACCCACAAAATTTCAGTAAATTCGATTCAGCCGTTGAGACAGACAGACGTGTTTTCAGTTTTATTCATATAGATAAAATAAACTATTACTATTTTTATATTTAACGTCATAACATGCATTCCCGGATCTGTATCTTCCATTAAAGTACACACTTTTAATTTTTACACATTGAATTACCTTTTTATATCCGTGATCAAATACATACTTGGTCAGACGCGCTTTTATATTGTAGATATCAAAAAGAAATACATATTTTGTTTCTCAAGTCTGAGAATTTAACCACCACTTTAAATTTCTCCATTTTAGTAACATGTCATCATTCACTATCTAGAAAAGTAATATTCTTTCAAATACTTAAAATACTGGAAATCCTTGAAACGATGTCTAACATAAAACTTCGAAGGTAAAAGAACTCACTTTTCTAATTCAAGTGGCGACTAGAATTCTGAAGTTAAATATCTTAAATCTTCAGCAAGCATAATCCGATAAATTCCTTCCTATACGTGCTTCTTGCTGAGGATTACAATAAAGAAAATATTGAATAGGATGCTTTTTACTTGGCATACTCTAAAAATGTATTTAATTCTAGTTTTTGGGTATGGCAAGTTTTTCACTAAGTCCTTCGAGTACTTAAAATACTCTAGTAGATGGAGGACTTAGTTAAAAGATGTAATCTTTTTCTAGAAAGATCTTCGACATGCTAAATTTATAACAGTGACTAAATCCTAAAACTCTAAGAATAAATGTAATATATTTCCCAAAGAAAAGTTATGCGTTTGTAATTACACAATAAAATGACACCATACCGTGTAACTAAAAAGGTTTATAATTTAATTAAATTCTTCGCAAGTCTTAGATGATATTTCACCATCTGTACCATCCATTTAAAATAAACCACGCGTTTTTCTACCTCGAAAATTTGCATTTGGGATTGCTCTTCAAGCAGATGTTACATAACTGTAATTGAAACAAAGTAACTGACAATTTTCGTCTATCTTTCTTCATTTTCGAGATAGGAATTTCATGTTCTTCAATTCACCGCTAGAGGTGTTTCAAACGTTTTCAATAGATAATCGCTGTCCTATTAGTAATCCCTTATTTTTCAGCTTTCGAACCCTTAAATCGAAAATTAAAGGGGTTAACAAGAACTTTTAATACAGACCTATACATTGTTCCAGATATAAGAAATTTAACCATCACTTCAAATTTGTCCATGATAGTGTGTTAGGGACATTCAATATCTAGAAAAAGTAATATTCTTTCAGATACTTAAAATATTGGAAATCTTTGAAGCAATTTCTGCCATAAAACTTCTAACGTAGAGAAAAATCACTTTTCTAAATCAAGTGTCTAACGGAATTCCAAAGTTAAAGATCTTAAATCTTCCGCAAAGCATAATCCGATAAATTCCTTCTTTCACGCGTATCTTCAAGCAGATTACAATAAAGAAAAATTTCTACAGCATGCTCTCTTTACTTGTCATTCCCTAAAAAGAAAGTTTATTCTAGAGAGCCTTACAGACTGTTTCAGTGGATAAAGAACTTAGTGTACAGATGTAATCTGTATTTCCAGACAGGGGCTATTCTCTATATTTCTTGACGATAACAATCAACAATAACTACATAAATACCAGAAAAATTTAATATATTTTAAAAAAAAATCATGCATGTGCAGTAGTTTATCACAGAAAGAGTTACACAGTAAAGCGTATTTTTTAAATTTAATTACTGATAAAGGAATGTAAGAGAAAGTTAATTGTACTATTTTATGAAAATCAATGCTTTTAAGGCCATGAAAACACCTACTAACGTAATAAAAGTGATTAATAGCAAAAATGAATTTAAGAAAATCACTCATTTTTTCAAATGCATGTATAAAATGACACCCATCCTAAAGTTATTAAATCATTGGCATTGCGCAGGATATAAAACAATATTGCATCTCTGACCATATATACATATATATATATATATATATATATATATATATATATACAGTGTGTGTCGGAATTGTTTTTACGAAGCAGAAGGGTGATAGTACCCCACCAGACGAGCAATAATTACCATGGAATAGTGTCGCATTGCACTCAAAGAGGCAGAAAAGAGTAAAATTAGAATACGAACCTGCACGTGCACCAGTGTTGGGAAAGCGAATGAACGATATTAAACGTTGCACTAACAGATTTATTGTGCAGCGATAAACTAACAGAAAGTGCTCAAAGTGGCGACCACTCGTGTCGTTACACCGTTCACACCTTTGAAGGAATGACTGACGCACCCTCTCGAAGATTCCGGATGTTGTGTTAATGTGGTCTACGGCAACAACGATGCACGTTGCGAGATCTTCCGCCGAGTCCACAGCCGTCTCGTTCATGTGGCCCCAGAAAAAAAAGTCCAGTGGTTTGAGGTCTGGTAAGCGAGGAGGCCACGCCACAGGTCCGCCACTTCCGATCCAGAGTGCGGGCTATGTGGCATTCAAGAAGTTCCTGATCGTGATGGAAAAGTGTGCCGGGGCTCCATCGTGCATAAACCACATGTCGCTCTGGATGGGGAGCGGAACGACCTGCAATAAACTGGGCAGCACGTGTTCCAAAAAGATATGGTATGTTGCGCCGGGCAAATGGTCTGGCAGGATGTACAGACCGACCAGGTAATCAACAAGGATACCTGTCCAGATGTTCACGGTAAATCGGTGCTGGTGTTTACGATGGGTTGTGCAATGGGGATTACATGCATACCACATGTGTTGATTGTGCATGTTGAAAATGCCATCTCTGATGAACATCAGAGAACCTCATCGCTAAATAAAACTAATGCAGGCAATTGTGGATCGGTATTCCACATCCCAGCCATCCACCTTGCTGCTCTAAGTCCTAGGACGAGTCGGATGGTCAGGGCTTTCGACATCCCGAGAATCCACTGCACGAGGCTGCCCGGCGGGGATAATCATCTGGGTGCAAAGGTTGCACGTGGTAGGGGTGCATGCGTTCCTCGTGTAAAATATGCCACACCACTTTCTGAGAAACACCCATTTAGTCTGCCACAGCTCGCGTACTGGTGGACGGAGCTGCTGCAAATCTCGCCAGGACTCGGTCTTCCAGTTCAGGCATTCACGCAATTCGCGAACGTCCTGCATTACTGTTAACGATGGCGAACGACCCAGTTTCTCGCAGTCGTCGATCGACACTGGCAAAGGTAGGATGATTGGGAATACGACGGGTTGGAAACCTCTGCTCGTACAATCTTCGTGCTGCGCGTCCATTCCCTTTGGCTTCACCGTATGTGAGGTGCATGTCGGCCAATTCCTCGTAGGTGTACTCCGCCATAGCATTCGCGCAACGTGTCGGACGATGTTATCACGGGAATAACTTGCAGTGTTGAAGTTGTGCCGGTTTTTAAAGGGCAACGTGTGCTCTGATAGGCTATCACCGGAACCTACTAGGAGCCAGTTATGCTGATTCTGCTCCCTGGACATTTACATACCGTAACTGCGTTCGTGTCTGGCGTAGGAGATACTACGTAGGCAGGTACACAATGACGTCCGAGGTGCTGACTGCGTCATGCTCGACGCGGTTCGATGTGCCAATTTTCTGCCACTCAGAGTGCAATGCGACCCTATGTTCCATGGTGATTAATGCTCGTTTGGTAGGGTACTATCACCCCTCTGCTTTTGTAGAAACAATTCCGACTCACCCTGTATATATATAGCAATCATTATCCAAACAATAGTAACAAGAAATACTGAATTAAGAATTAATGAAAATCATATGCAAAAATATACATGAAAAGACATCTTTTAAAAAAGGGTAAAACGACTTAACTAATACAAAAGTGGTAAGATATACATTTAAATTGTTACAAATAGCAGACAAAACTTTCTGCACTTTTTCAAAGCAATTTTCATGGTTTTTATGAAACTACAGTCTTTTATCGGAATTTCTCTTCACAATCAACAAAAGTCTCTACGATTATTTTATATGTGGTATTCTGGGTAATTTAACTAATTACACAATTCACCAAAACAAATCACTCCAACAAGCCCTCAGTTGATAATGTGAGTAAATGAATAAAAACATTTCAAATTGCAAATTTAATATTAATAATGTAAGACAGGTATACGGCTTTGTTAAAGAAAATGAAATCAATTCTTGCTTCACAATTTAAGTTTGTTTTATTACTACATTATTAAACGGGTAAATTTTACTGGAATGTGTTAGAAATTTTCATAAATATTGTTTTAAATTTTAAAATTTGCATTTATTTGAATTATATGCAAGTATTGTTATATAGCACATTAGGACGCAATTTAAAGAATGGATAATAAAAAACTCCCAAATATTATTTTTATGTCCGTACCCATCGGGAAAAATTTCCAGAGAAGGACCAATGTTGATATGGATTTATTGTGTGTACAAGGATTTTAAGGAGTTAAAATTGAAGGAACATTGCTGCAAGGGAACAGCTTGGAAGATCGTACCATGATGATGTGATGATATCACTTAAAATTATGTGTTATTCAACATTTATTTAAATTGCAGTTTTGTTGTGTTAAAATGTAAAGAAATTCTTAAATGTTTAAATAAATCCTCGCCCATGACCAATAACTAGTAAATATCATATCGAAGTCTACCGGCCATAGGATGTGTGAATTGTAGATCCTAATCGAAGAAGTTCAGGTGTGTAGAAAAATAGTACTAAACCGTGAAAATATTCCTATTCAATCAAATCCAGGATATGCAAGAGCCAGTGGTAATGCCAGGAAGTTTTCTTTTTAACTCCTTTACGTAGCAACATTTATTTCTTCTACCTACCAAATAAAATATTTCTACTCCTTGTGTACATATTTTTCACAGTTTAACAAAATTATCAGTGAAGCAAAATGAAAATTATCAAATAAGATAATGGTGTGAACGGACAGTTAAAAATATAAAATGAGTAATTTAAAAAAGAAAATGGTGAACAAAGGGGCAAGGTAAAAGAAATAAAATTCAAAACAAAATATTGAAAACTTAAAAAAATACAGCTATGTTATTCACAATTTAAATATAAATAAATTAAATATAAATAAATTAATAAATTTTTATAAATAAATTTAAATATAAATAAATTATACAAATTATATAAATATAAATAAATTATATTAATATACATATAAATAATTAAAGTTAACTAATAGATATAGAATTGAATAATACATATGCATCTGCTTTTTTCAAATATTCAAATCAACAATAGATATGTTTTGATTTTATATATTTGAAATTATATTTAAGTTATTCATGCAAGGGGAATATAATATTTAGAAGTAAGTATTTCTCTTTAGATATTTAAAATATTGAAAATTCTTTGAGTAATTTCTAAAATAAATCTTCTAATACACACGAGAAAAAAACTTACGTAAATCATGTGTCTCCCAGAATTCCAGAGTTAAATATAGTAAATCTTCCGCAAAATATAATCCGATAAAGTATTTCTTCTACACGTTTCATGAAACAGATTACAACAAAGAGAAAATTCTATCTGATGTTGCAAACTCGACATCGGCAAAAAATGGATTTCTCTCTACTGATAGGCTTATCAAATGTTACTGTGAACTGAGTGCGAAGATATAATTTATATTCTTGATGGGAACTTTAATACGATAAACAGTTTAGAAATATGTAAAACTCTGTAAAATTATAGAAAGATTTAAAAAATTACTGCAATAGCAAACATTTATAGTCACACTGAGAAATTGGTAAATTACGATTTTTAAAGATATAAAATAGAGCATTTTGATGAAAGCAAAAATGTTGTATAACATTTTTATTACATTATATATATAAATATATATATGTATATATATATATATATGTATATATATATATATATATATATATATATATATATATATATATATATTTATATATATATATATATATATATATATATATATATATATATATATATATATATATTTATATATATATATATATATATATATATATATATATATATATATATATATATATATATTTATATATATATATATATATATATAAATTTATATATATATATATATATATATATATATATATATATATTTATATATATATATATATATATATAAATTTATATATATATATATATATATATATATATATATATATATATATATATATTTATATATATATATATATATATATAAATTTATATATATATATATATATATATATATATTTATATATATATATATATATATATATATATATATATATATATATTTATATATATATATATATATATATAAATTTATATATATATATATATATATATATATATTTATATATATATATATATATATATATATATATATATATATATATATATATTTATATATATATATATATATATATATATATATATATATATATATATATATATATATATATATATATATATATATATATATATATATATATATATTTATATATATATATATATATATATATATATATATATATATATATATATATATATATATATATATATTTATATATATATATATATATATATATATATTTATATATATATATATATATATATATATATATATTTATATATATATATATATATATATATATATTTATATATATATATATATATATATATTTATATATATATATATATATATATTTATATATATATATATATATATATTTATATATATATATATATATATATATTTATATATATATATATATATATACATAATATATATATATATATATATATTTATATATATATATATATATATATATATGTATATATATATATATATATATATACATATATATATATATATATGTATATATATATATATATATATATATATACATATATATATATATATATGTATATATATAGATAGATAGATATATAATGTATATATATATATATGGGTATTATATTTCTCAGGATTTGTTACTATATATTGGTTATTTTCCATTTCTCGTTGATACATTTTCATTAAACCTGAAACGTATATAACTTAGAATTTAATTTAGATATATTACAGATGATAATTGATATGTATGCAGCATAAGAGTCTGAAGAAGGCTGGGTAGTTCACTATTAATTTTCGCTCTCGAATTTTTTTCCATTTTCTGTACAAAAAGTTTACTTGAAAATCATCATGGAACAGCCGGTATATTCACTGACAACTTGCAGTGAACTGGCTTCTGTCCTATAACAGATTATTTCATAAAAGACTGAAAATGTTCAATTGATTATCCATCACATCCCGCGGATTAGAATTCGGGGTTATTGCCGCTCGCTTGAGTTGTCGATACATCACCTTCCTGCGTTTATGCAATGCATTGTTATACTAATATAGAAGAAGTCACGTCACTGTAGTTACGATTAAAATTTTATTAACAACTAGCAGCATACCCGTTCTTCGTATCTATCATTTTTTCAAATTCTGTTCTATTGCTCCTAAAGAGAAGTTTAAGAATATCGCTTCTCACTTTGAAACATTATCTTCAGGAGCAGATATGAAGAATAAAACATCTTTTCTCGCCCCTTTTGTAAGCAAATTTACAAAAAAAAAAAGAATTGAATCAATATATGCAATTCCGTACTACTTATATTGTCGCAGAATAGAAAATATGCCAGTATGTTAGTAGAAGATTACCCGTATTACAATATGAGTCTCAAAGATCTCTGTCAAAATAAAAGAGTTGGCGTAATAAATTGAAAATATCAATAATCCCCGTACTCTTTATACCAGAAGGTCGTAATTGATTCCAATACATGCCAATATATATCAAAACATATGCCAATATACCTGTACTACTTAGATCCTCGGAGATTAGAAGATATACCCGTGTATTTGTAGAAGATTACTCGTACATAGTACAATATATAAATTTAAACAATTTTTGTCATAATACAACAATTGCATAATAACTTGAAAATATCAATAATGAAAATATCAATAACGTTTAAACCTGAAGACCGTAATTGATATTATCTAGTCAAAAATGCTATAAGAAAAATCAAATCGTTCTTTTCTGAAATACATTTTTATATCAATTTATTTATTATTCAAATCGAAAAAATAATCTTATCCCGTTTCAATATACTAAATGAAAACACTACAATTGTATTAGAAGATATACCCGCTCTACCCTTTTTCTGTTTCAACAATCGGCTATATGAATTTATTGGCTAAACACAATATATGAGTTTAGTAGCTAAATACGATATAAGCTTGAACACTCTTTGCAAAAATAAATGAAATTGATGTACGCAGTCAGCAATTAATATAATTAAAAGAAAAATCAAACCGTCCATTCATAAGATATACTTTTATATCCATTTATCCATTTATTTATTATTTAAATCGAAAAAAAATAATAAAATATGCAACCCCGTACTAATTATATTGTCGCAGATCAGAAAATATGCCAATGTGTTAGTAGAAGATTACCCGTATTACAATATGCGTCTCAAAAATATTTGCCAAAATAAAAGAGATGACGTAATAAATTGAAAACATCAATAATATCCGTACTCTTTATACCAGAAGGTCGTAATTGATTCCAATATATGCCAATATATATCAAAACATATGTCAATATACCTGTACTACTTATATTCTCGTAGATTAAAAGATATACACGTGTATTTGTAGAAGATTCGTACAACATACAATATATGAGTTTAAACAATTTTTGTCATAATAAAATAATTGCATAATAACTTGAAAATATCAATAATCCTTGAATCAATAGTCCCCGAAAATATAAATAATAATAATTTTTAAACCTGAAGACCGTAATTGATATTATCCAGTCAAAAATGCTATAAGAAAAATCAAATCGTTCTTTTCTAAAATATATTTTTATATCCATTTATTTATTATTCAAATCGAAAAAATAATTATTAAAATTAACAGACAGATTTAATTTAATTGCGTTTCTGAGCAACATAACTTAAGACTGAATCTTCCTCATAAACTGCGAAATTAAATAACCATTTTGATTTCTTTATACTTTTCATTGTTCAGTAAAAGCTTGTGCAAAATAAACCATGGAGATAGATTTCCTATTTAAATCATGTTTTAAACAATTCATGTTTTCAGAAACTAACTAATTAGCTCAAAAAATCTCCCATCAAAATCAGAGATAACGCTTTAATTCACTTTCAAACGATTTTCAAGCTTTCCGTTTGATAAACCACGGAGTTAAAAAGTAGAACTCCCAGGAAAAAGTTTCGTTTTTCAATAATATCTCAACAACCCCTGGTCTCAGATACTTGAAACCTGGGCTAAATTTCTGGGGGGGGGGGGGGCTATTTCAAGGCTACCCACAAAATTTCATCAAATTCGGTTCAGCCGTGATGTTGGGACAAACAGACAGACATATTTTCAATTTTATTTATATAGATGGGAGGAACTGAAAATGCCTACTTACTGGAATCGAAAGAGCATTTCTACTACCAGAAAAATTCAAAAATGTCTTGCTATAAGAAATTTTGTGTCTGCGTGCACCATATGGATAATTAGTACTATCTCATTTCATACAAGATGGTTTCCGTCTAACCCCAGAAAAGATATCTGATCGACAATTGGAAATTAAGAAAAAATGTGTTATTCAATTTCGAACGAATGCGATAGAAACATAACGCGAAGACATTTATTCATAGCATGTACAACTTAATTGCTATCACAAATTTTCAACAACCGTAATAAAAGTTTCCCTATAAACTCGGTTTGTATTTGTTAATTTACATGCTGACACTAAATTCCAAATCTGGTTCAATATCCAGATCAGATTCCATGATATCATTTTATGTATTTTCAAACAGGTCCTTATTTAAAATTTTGTAGATATTTTTATATAATTAAATGCCGCTTCCGTGCTTATGGTTATATTGAATGTACTTTTAAAGAAACATTTTATACTCTTTAAATTCTTCCACGTAACTTACATCTGTATTTCATATCCAGGAAAAGCGATATTTCTCCAGATATTTAAAATATTGGAAAATCTTATGAAACTTTCAAACACAAATGTTCCAATACCCTTTCTTAAACCAAGTGTCGGCTGGATGGTTGCAGTTAAATATCGTAAATCTTCTGCAAGACGTGATCCAACGTATTATTTGTTCTACACGTTTCTTCCAACAGATTACAAGAGAAAGGCATCTATCTGACGTCATTTTTTGGAGTTGTCTAAAAAATATATTACTTCTGCGAGAGAATCATGTCAGTTACTTCTGCAGACGACTGCTCAGTAACAAAGCATGCTGTTAGCTGGGAATAAAACACACTGGTGTTCAAAAGTTAAGAGTAATAGGTCGGAATGGAAAGAAATTAAGTATGTGAATGTAATAAGATAATGGAAGTAAAACAATAGAAAAAAGGAAGAATGATACAAAATTTTATATTTTTTACATTTTCGTAATTATGCATTACGAAAATGAGGTACCAAAACGTAATTTTGGTTTTTCGTAGACAAAAATTTCATTAACGCTGATATATGAGCATTAATAAGATATGTGGTTCAACTCCCGCAGCCACGCAAGTTTAATTTCAACTCTTCAATTTATCTATGTAATTGTCCATGATCCGTGTGAACCAAATGACTCACTCCTCAAGTAGATATATTTTTAACTCCAGAAATGCTTCTTGGTGGAGGATTAATCGACGTAATTCGCCTTGCATAGTGCATCCCACACATGTTCAATGCTATTCATATCCAGAGACTTCGATGACACACTTCGATAGCAGTCGCTGCATATATTCATTTTAAGAAACTCATCGAACGATTGAGAGTGGTGTTGCATGCTGTAACGTCCAGGAATACGAATTGTGGACCTACATCAATTCGAAAAAGTCAAGCATGGAATTTTAGTATGTCGTGTACATAGCTAATACTAGTAACAGAAATTATGTCAAAGACTTGGAGCTCTTTGTGTATCCATTCAACATTATGTTTGCCTATATCAAGACTCAGCGATCTCTAAATAGCCTCCTTTCCGTGAGGTTAAGGGAATGGTAAAATGTTGCTATTTCTCTCCATATTGTAATACGCCGTAGATCAATTTGCTATTTTAATCTGGACTTATCAAAGAACAACACATTATCACAAAATTTCTTATTTCTATTTTCGATGCTCATAACTCCAATGTAGGCTAGTACACTTTTGGGTAGGAATGAGCCAGAGACAAACTGGTGGATGTCTGACTTACCGACCAATGCCCTGAGCCTCCTACAAACAGTTTGCTTGGACACAGTTTCTACTGTTGTGGTTATATTAAAACAAAGAGTTTCCTTGCAAACATCGTTCTGCTGCGTCGTGCAGTTAATGGCAAGTACCGCTGCTACCGAAGAGTTATAACTCTTGAACGACCATATGTTGGTTGTCGTCTAAATTCGCCAGTCTTTTGGAATCATTTCCGCTGTCTGTAGATTACACATTATGACACATTCTCTGGAAAGTTATGCCTGTTTTTGTGCTGATTCAATCATTCCAATGATTCTGCACTTAAAAAATATCAGATTTGCGTCTTTGTGCCATATTTGGCCCCTTCTTGGCAATGGCACCACCACTATTCACGGGGATTGCAGGAAAATGGAATAATATATGTCTGCTACGGTCAAATATACTTATGGATATATTTATTGGGATATAGGTACCTTATTTGCACATATGCCATCAACAGATAGTATTTTTATGATCACAAAGACTGGTTTACATCAGTGAATTACCTGTTTGGGTAAACATCTGGCATAGCACGTTTTACGAATTATGCTTAACTTTTGGATACTTTATACTTTGTTTTTATGAAGCATAAAAATAACTAAAATTTACAAAGTATTTTACTTCTTATAATGGAAATGTGTTGTCTAGGGCGAAATGGAAAAAAAGTTAATTTAAAATATCGTTTTCAAACTTTGGGAAATGTGCCAATAAATAAAAATTTTGTTTGTTTCAATCCAAACACACTTGGCTTAATCCTGGCTCTTATTCAAGTATTTTAAATTTTTACTTGTAGAAAATTATTAAATATGAATTCAGTACCGAGTGGATCCGCATTTTGCACAGCTCATCGTTAATAAAATTCTACACTGACATAATACAATGACGCTGCTTTTTCCCTGCAATAGGGCGTTGCATAAATGCGGGAAATTGCTCAAATGATCATCCATCTCCAAGCGTGGATCACGATATTACTGCCAATTCCATCCTTCTGCACGATGGAAGCAAAGCGATAGTCACATAGCACAAAACTCACTAAAGCAAGGATTTTAGAATTTTTCCAGGTTAGGCATTTTTAACTCTGCCCATTGTTAGTAAAATTATAAACTCTTCGGAATACAGTGAAGCAATTTTTGCACTACAGCAGTGGATTGCATAAAAGTAAGAAATCACTCAAATGTATATTATTCTCATTACATCTGATTGCCTGCAACTTGCTGACAAGAGGCAATGATTGTAAAACCATGGACAGCGTGTAGTAATGAATAATCAGTTGAAAACTTTGCTGTTTTTATCCACACTGCTATTACCTTTCAACTTTCTAAATACGAAAGAAATAAAGATTATAGTACAGTACTATTGTAACATTATGTTTTACTTACTACATTCATACAAGATGGTTTCCATTTATCCCCAGGAAAAAATTCTAATAAAGGGATGTAAATTAATTATATTGGTTTTTCAATTTCAGTTGATAGCGACCGAACATACCGTGAATCAAATTATCCATAGCATGAATAACTTTATCAGCATCATAAAATTTCAGTAACTACAACTGAAACCATCTATTTACTCACTTGTATTCGTCAATTGACATTGTAATACCAAGTTCCAAATATGGTTTATCTTTTAGGTTAAATTACTTGGTATTACATTTTGTGTATACAACTCAGTTTTTAATACACGTTACATAGGGATTTAAATCTGGAATACTCCGTGTTTATGATTGTTTTGAACTAATTCGAAGAGTCCAAGTAGAAAAGGTAGACGGTGTCTACCCAATTAAAATCCGACTAAATAACTTTTATTATAATTAAGTGTTTTCTTTGAATAAAAACAAACGTATTATTTTAATTATCGCAGACTTATTATATAAAAAAATATTTTCTTTGTAAATATACGCAAACTTATGCAGACTTATTTTTACTTTGAATGGCACCAGGCACTCAAGCGTTGGCGTATTTTTCAGTATAGACATATCTCGTTATGTCTACCTCGTCAAGTGATATTACATTGGACATGTTAATAAAAGATAATTTGAACATAGTTCTATCACTCACCTGTCGTTTAGGGCCGGGAAGACATGTCTATGCTGTGGTATATTTTGGAAGGAGTAAGTATTCTCTCTTTCCTTTTATTAGATTTCGTACTTTTTTTTTTCTTTTCGCCTGAATTGTTTTTGCAACCACAGTATTTATGATGTGAAGACTCTAAAAAGTCATTTTAAAAGTTAATGTTGAATTTGGTAAAACTAATTTTATAATATAAGGGTTTCGAAAGTTTTTATACAGAATTTTGCCGAGTGAGTTATAAATGAAACTTTTAATAACGTTAAAAGTTAATCTCAATGAACAGTATATGTATCCATTTTCTAATGTGTTTTTATTATTTTTTTGCACTAGTTAAAATAGAGTTTCACATGTACTGTGTTTTCCCGCATAAAACGTTTATGAATCGTTTTTTAATCGGTTTTGAATCGGTCTACTGTAAGAATAAAATTCCACAATGTCATTAATTTATTTTCATTGTACTTCTGTTATTATATTTTAGTTTATTTGCAACCTTCTTAAAATACTCATCTTGGAAGTTCTCATTTACTAATTTGGATTCCCGGATTTTAATTTATCCCAATTAGTTTATCACGCTTCACCACTGGTTTCGATTTTGCTTTTAGAAAAATATTTAATCACTTTCAATTCTTTCACTCAACTTGCACATCTATATTTAATACCCAGGAAAAGCAATATATCCCCAGATATCTAAAATATTGGAAAATGTTGCGAAACTTTCTAACATAAAAGTACCAAAACCATTTCTTAAATCAAGTGTCGCCTGAAATTCTGCAGTTAAATATCGTAAATCTTTTGCAAGCCATGATCCCACATTATTTTTTTCTGCACTTTACTTCCAGCAGATTACTGTACAGAAAAGAATCTATCCCTATTTTCTATTTTTATTTTATTTTTTATTTTTTTTTATTCAATAGCTTAAAAATATATTTCTTCTACTAGAGATGGTTGTCAATTATTTTTTGCGGCCTACTACTCAGTGGGAGGTATATTTACTAAGTGTGAAAAAAATACTTTGTTATTATAAAACACATAAAAAATTAGGATTAGACAAGTTTTTTTATACCACATAATGGAAACGTGTCACTTAGGGTAAATGTAAAAACACTTGTTTTGATATATCGTTTCTGAACTACATGCAAGGTTTTACCTTTTATCTGTATAATAACTAGTATTTAAGTCCGCCAATCATTGCAACATTTACAATCTTAAAACATAAGCTGGACGTTTTTAATAAGTTTAATTGCATTTAAAAAAGTATGGTTTTTAGAGTCGGCAATAGTTGTCTAAATTGAAAATTAGCCCATTTGGGTTATTTCTCATAATAAAGGTTCAGTAATTTGTGTTCATGGAGAGGAGGATTTGAGAGTGTTCTGATAGACTTTACTCTTCCAATTAATTTGTTCACTCTGGGAGGGAAATCAAAAGTCCAGATCCAGTAGGTTCAGTACAGTGGTCTATATTATTAGGGTGCTAAAATTCACCCTTCTACGTCCTCGTAGAGTGTTTGGATATTTGAAAATTATTTCTATAAAACCTCAAATTCTCTACCCTGATGGGGGAACGGGAATGTTAGATTTTGTGATAATATAAGTGCGTAAAATATAAGTGTGATAATATAAGTGGGTTCTATGATAATATAAGTGCGTAAAAATTCATTCTTGTAGGTCTCCAGATGGCTTCTGAAGAGCTTGAAATACAAAACACGGAATACATACTAATATATTATTAAAAAAAAACTAGAGAACATTTTCTGGACACTTCTAAAATTTTTCTCATGGTTTTTATCGCATCATTGTCCTTTTCCAGAATTTCTATTCAGGATCAACAAAATATGATTTGTGGAATGTTTGGTAATTCAACTCATTATATTTCTGATTGCCCATTAACCAATGAATTCCACTCTATAGGCCATAATAATTCATTAATAATGTTAGTAAATTGATTAAATGAATATCAAAAAATTAATTTAATCTTAATAAAACAAGAAATTTATGCAGCTTTGTTTAAGAAAATTAAATTAATTTTTCTTCACACTTCACATTTTAATAGTAATTTAATTTATCAACATATAAATCTCATTAGTATTTGGTAAACATTATTTCAAGTTTTGATCTTGTTTCTCTTATTATTAGGTATTTAAAGTATACGGTAATATTATTCTAAAGAACTTTAGATGTAGGACTTTTATTCCATAAATTATATTGAATTATGTTTTCAGATTATGATTATTTTGTTTAATTCTGTTATATAATGTATACAATATATTGTATATTTTATATGTATTCTACATGCTTGTCAATATCAGATTTCTTGGAGTCTAGATATGTCCACATCCATGATTAGTAATTGGTGAATCCCATATCGAGGTCTAACGGTCATGGGTTGTGTGAATTATATATTCTGCGAATTAGTGGGCCGGAAAAATTTCGACATCCCCATTTTCAATGTCCCAGGAGGGTAAATCGAAGATACGTTTTAAATGTTCGACCTGGAATGCCACCAGAATCTTTTGGATGGTGTAGTAAAAATAAAACTGGGACACGTTAAACAGTTGTATATAGTGATTGTCTAATGTTATTGTTGTGTAATTTTGTTATATAATGTATATAATACATTGCATATGTTTTATGTATTGTATATGATTGTCAACATCAAATTTCTTGAATTCTATATATGTCCACGTCCATGATTAGTAATTGGTTAGTCTCATATCGAGGTGTAACGGTCATGGGTTGTGTGAATTGTATATTCTGGGAATCGGTGGGCCTGAAAAAAATTCTACAGCCCCAGGAGGGTAAATTGAAGATACGTGTTAAGAATTCAACCTTCGAGGCCAGAGGCTGAAGCTTGGAGTGACTAGTAGAAAGAAAAATGGGACACGTTAGACAATTATATATATAGATTGTCCAATGTATGTGTCTTTTCAGACCATGTAAAAGCCTTTGGTGGCTGAGAAGACAGGATATCTTCCCACGTATTGTTTAGATTTCTGGACATAATCTAACGGAACAGGATCTTTGATTCCTCCCAGGGGCAGAAAAAAAGGGGTTTCGAAAAGTGATTCTGTGACCTAAAATGCACACCTTTGTACTATAATGCTATGATGTCTAATCGTTTCGCTCACACGATAAAACCCCCCCCTCGTCTACTCAGGGAATGGGAAAATGACTTAAACTTAACTTTGACTTGGACATAAATCTTTGACCACTGATATTAACCACGACAGATATCACAGACTAGTTTACGATTTTTTACCACAAAGCAACCAAAGTGTGGAAGTTGACAACATTTTCTAGACACCCCCTCCCCCCACTCCCTGTGACTGTAAAGACTAAAAAAGTGCACTTTTATAGTATCGAGGTTAGGAAATAACCTCACTGAGCCATGATGATTATTTTTTAAGCCAAGTGCCATATTTAATATACTGTGTGAATAAGCGACATTGAACTTTTGGACTCTGTACTTGAGTAGGATGCAAAGGGAGCTGTGCCGCCTTTTACAGTTTGAACTAAGAAGTGTAGTCATTAAAGCTATGTTCTAAGGACAAGATGAAATATTATTAATTAGTGATATGTTAAAATTGCAGAAACTGTTTTAAAGAAACTGAAACCACGATAAACAGTTTTACAGTATAAAAATTAATTTAGCAATACTAATGCTGTGTTAAATAACGCAAACAGCCCAAACAATCCAATTAAATTATCATGGTGATTACAAATGATTGTTAACATTAATCATGTTTAAAACAATGACAAAATTACAAACATCTTATCTAATAAATTTATTATTTGTATTTATGTCTATGTTGTGTGTAGCTAAAACTCTAAGTTACGGACAGCAGCTAAATTTAGTACAGGGTTCGTTGAGCTCTGAGTGTAATCGTCCAATTATAAGGAATTTTGATTAATTCCTTATAATTGGTCGATTTATCAATTATAAGGAATTTTGATTACGAGATAAATGAGAAAATTTCATGAAAATCCAATTTGAAACAGGACTTAAGAGTGAAAACGACATTAGTTTCGGAAAAATAAATCATGCTGCTAATTTCCAACCATTTCGATAATTGTCATCCTTTACCTACCTTTCGGCAGTTCTCATCATTTTCGTTGTTTTTTAATTTAATTAGGCTTTAATGAACAACTGAACCAGTGATTTTCATCCTTTGTTGAACTCGCACTTTCCTCCCAAGTATTTTACCATTCATTCACTAAATCCTACCTTTTGTTCTTGTCTCCTGGGTTTTGTGTCCCCCTTTTACTGGCAATATCCTTTCTTTGCTTTTGCCATGTTTGCTGTTCTTGTATCAGTTGCTAATTTTTCTCTGACGAGTGGAAGTTGCGCTTCTTGTTCGACCTGACGAAAATTACTATTTTTGTTTTTTGAAGGAAATCATTATGTTGGTATATGCCATTGGTTCTGTAGTTTATGCTGTTTCTAACCATCTAAATTTAATGAAATTAATTCTAATTTACAAATATTATTAATGGAGTTCACACACACACACACACACACACACACACACACATATATATGTATATATATATATATATATATATATATATACTTATTTATTTATTTATTTATATATATATATGGAAACCAATATAGTGTTTTGGATATAGTTACTAAATAATATCGGGAATTGCATGAACAAATGTTGTGCTTCAGATATAATATTTTGGTTTTAAGTTTTACCGAATCTCAAAGATATTTTTTTCTTAGGGAGACTCTCATAAAATAGATTAAATATGAGATATTATTTTCAAAACATAAATCCAAATCCTCGCGACATAAATTTTAGAAATCCTTTTGGAAGCACAATTCGATGACTTCTAAAATCTCTAAATAAACTACGGAAGATTCTGCTCAGTATATTTCATTGTAATATTCCAAAAATGAATTTTATTGAATATGACCTAAAAACCCCTTATTTCGAAATAGTATTTGTGAGAGAAAAATAATGTAGTTTTGAAATAAAATATATGGCATTATCAAAACTTATTTCTCAACTAACTCAAGGTATTCCTGAACAAAACCCGATGTTGACTGCATATGAGTTTATCTACAGACTACAAAAGTATTTGCATTAATTACACTGAGCTCTGCTCCGGTAAATATCTGATGTGGTCAGCTCATGATTTTCACTACATAATGCAATTACTCTGCTGGTTTCACGGCTATAATGATATAGTACAAGTTCCACTAAAATAATGTGCTTATTTTTAACGTTAAAAGGGACATTAACATTTGGTGTTTCTATGGATGACATTGTCAAAATTAAATAATTCAACGCACCAAATTAAACTATGTTTCGTGCATATCTAATTATTAAATTTGCGGCGTATTGCTGGGGAAACTCATGCCTAACTATTTCATTCTAAACCATATGGACCAGACCTGGTCAAGAACAGAAAATCTAGACCATACTTCAATCGCTACCTATCTGTGAACAACACATTTTTTGTGGTAAATGCATAAATTAACAGAAATGTATCGTAATTTTCAAAAAAAGCATTAAAGAATGCATTTATACAATTCAAGTCATCAAAATTAGTAATTTTAATAATTAGTAATGTTATATCCTATCATACTGACAGTTATCAAAATCAGATAACTCGAAATCTGATATTCTGTACGCAATAAACGTTGCACAGACATTTTTCTTCTTTCCTTTCCATAACTTCTCAGCCTTAAGAATCCTGTTAAAGTTAGCACTATTCATCCAAAATCGGTTAATAACTTTACATAATTCTTTTATTTTGATTTCTTAACGAATTGAGCTGTTTTAATAACATTAGGAAATTCACTGCTTTGAACGAATGTATTAAAATTTATTGGATTATGGTTTTAAAAATGTTAACCGCAAATTATTTTCTTTGAATCTGAAGAAAATTATTTCTCGTCTAAAAATTCACACCCCCCTTGTTCCGCAGTAAGTAGCTTCATAGTCAGTTTATTATCCTCTAAAGTACTCAATGTAATGTGCGCTTAATGTAATATGTTTATAATGTAATATGTTGTAATTATTATGAGTTTCTAATATCTATGACTTATACATGTTGTACTGTTAACTGGCATTTAAACATAACATAGCAATTTAGTTGAATACAGTTTCGTGTTTTCATTTGATGAAACATATGAAACATATAGGGGACAGTGGGGTACAGTTGATCTAGGACCACAGTAGACCACCACACTTTAATTTTTCTTACGTTTTTTCACAATGCTTCACGTCTTGACATATATATGACACTTCCTTGATGTACTATATCCAAAAATCATGTCCGCAACTCATTATTAAGCCATTTTTTAATTGTAGTTGATTTATAAATAGTAAATAAGATAGAAAGTAAAATATTTCAGATATATAAATTTCCTTTTCTTCATGTAAGAATTGTAACTTAGAAGACGTGTCTCAGTATAATATGGAGGTAAGATTGTTTTCTTTTTATGTCATATCTGACTATAATAAATAAATTTAACATTTGCTAATTTTATTTGTGTTTGTTTTTAAACTTACATATGGGGCACAATGGATCACAACGCCTGGGGTACAATGGGTCAGATTCCATTGTACCCCATATTCTTATATAAGTTGAAAATCACTCCTTTTTTTAATAAATACTGATGAATTATTTGGTTCTCAAAATATCAAATAACTCCACTAAACTCAAAATATCCAATCTTGCAAATGAAAATTGAATTAATGATCTAATTAAGTGTAAGAAAATAAATGGTAAGGATTTGATAACATGATGCCTTACATATGATATTTTAAATCTAGAACTAAACAAACAGAATCCTAAAAAAATAATATTTATAGCTATTTAATATGTTTCTAGTTTAGTTCTATTTCTTAGTATATTGGATATATCAGTGTAAAGTGAGTAAAATCAATAATTTTTAGGAATAGTAATTGTAACTGCTATTTAATCTTGGTGCTAGTGTCATATACTGGAAAATGTATTGAAAAGAGCAAGAATTTATATATATTTATTTCAGAAACTTTACTTAAATACGGCAGTGCTATCACGATTAAGGCATTGTTCGGTGTAGAGAGGCAAAATTTAAAACCCCAAAGAACCGCTGATCATTTATCCATATTAAATAAATTTCAAAAAATCAATTTACTAAAATTTGTTATTATAAATTTACTGTATTTTAACAATATCTTAACACATTTTTTGTTTTTGTTTCTTAGAAATGGCGGTAACTGGTAAGTGAAGGAAAACTGATAAAATAGATGTGTGCCAAATGCAGTCATGTCTATTTAATCTTTTCCGTTCTTTATCATTAATTTGTGTACGTATTTTTCTTACTTCACACATACTTAACTTACATACTAACTTCCGCTTACTTAATTTCAGTATTATTGCACAAAATAACGTATAAAATGGATAATAACCAGTTTGGAGTTTAAATTTAAGGTTCGTCCTTATTTGGGGACTTAGCGCATTTTAAATTGACAACGTAGCAAAAATTAAAAACAAAATATATGCAAAAAGATGCTTAATGATATATTGGGCACATATGTTATTCTATAAATAAATGTTATAAACAGAATTATTGCGTTGTGGTTTTGATGTTGAAAGTTACGTATAAAACGAGAAAAAATCAACTGAAGTCTATATACTTGGTCTTTTATTTCAATGCTTGAAGATTTCGGTGTGGCTTTAATAAATAAGGGCATGTCACTTTTTCCACATCGTACCGAAATCTAATAATCACCACGGTAACCCACATATAACGCAACTATCAAATTTAGTGCCATTTCATGGCATAGTCCTTGTGCTACAGTGAATTACATCTCATAGATTCACAGATAGACATACATGCAGGCAGGCATAATCACACTCAGATGTGACATAAAATATAGTACATTTGTGTTCCACAGAGTCCAAAACATTGCGAATCTATTGAAAACTCAAACTAAAATTTCGACATAATTTTATATATATATATATATATATATATATATAATTCAAAATTTCAGAGCAAAAGTAAAGCGCTATAAAATATATCTATGGGTAGGAGAGACATGCGGTTCGCAGATTAAAATTCACGGTGGTGCAGAATTTTGTATGGCATGAAACAAAATTGTTCAAAATCACAAAACTAGGGGGCGCTGCGAGTCATAGAGCTGACGTATACATATGGCTCATGCAACGCAAAAATTAGGATCAGACACATACATTATTGAATACTGCATGCATATTTTTAATGTGCAATAATAATAATAACGGTTCGTGTTGTTATTATGACTTCAAAATGCGTACGATACCTATTCATATCATATGCAAATTTGTGTTCAGACGTGATATGACATGAATCAGGCATGCATTGATAAAAGCCGAGTGGCGCACACTCATACCTACTACTCGCCGTCGTCAAGTTATCTTCTCAAGATAAAGCGTTACTGGTTAAGCTGTACTATACGAATTCAGAATTTACGACAGTTGCGCTACGGAAGTTTCGGTCGATGAAAGGGGTGAAACGTGGAGGACGACCACTCTCAACATTTGGATTGCTACGAATAAATCGCCGATTTGAAGCAGCTGGTTTTGTACAGGATTCGCCACGCAATGGGTGACAATCTACCTCCACTACAGTGGCCGCAGTCGTGGAGGAACATGTCGATAACGAAACTCACTCATCAATGCGTGGAACAGGCAGTGTCGTGCAGTTACGTATGTCAGTCACACCAGATACACGTATCTCAGTCACACCAGTAACTACCCTTTGAAGAGCCCTCCGAATGACATTGCGAAGGTATCCACATAAAATCGAATGTGTTCAAAAACTGCTGCCGATGGATGCTCCAAAGCGTGAAGCATTTGTACGGAGGGCCATTTCAAAGATGGAAAACGATGAGGCTTAGTTATTTAACATTTTAAGGACGGATGAGGCACATTCCTCGATAGATAGGGCAATACATTCTTAAAATTGCCCCTGTTGGGCTACTAGAAACACTCATGAATATGTTTAAGCACGTCTTCAGCCCGGAAAAGTCACTGTGTGGTGTGGATTTACCGCATCGTACATGATCGGACCTTTCTTTTTTGAGGAATGTTGTGCCACGTGCCTAAAAACTTGTACTGAAACAGGTGCACGGTATTATAATTTATTACGTACCGTTGTTCTTCTTAATCTTGAGCAACGCCATGGACTAGACACTATCAACTTTCATGCACGATGGAGCTCCACCCCACATGGTGCGTCAAGTGATGGAGTTGCTACGGTCAACGTTTGGCGCGCTGATAGCCTACTGAGCAGGTATAGCACACAAGGATGTCCTGCGCGATCCCTAGATCTCACACCCTGTGATTTCTGGTCGTGAGGCTACCTAAAATCACGAGACTATAGAGGAAATCCCGAGTCCGTACTAGCTCTGAAAGACGCCATACAGCAGGAGGTAACAAACATTCCCGTTGAAATGCAGTTTCATGCTGTATCAGATGTAATACCACGACATAGTAACACCACCACTGGAATGTGGTGGTGACCACATATTGTGCACTTGCAGCAGTAAATCATGCTGAAATAAAATACCGCATTTTACAATTATTACCTTTCGTTGTTTTCTTTGCAGCAGCGCCCTCTATTGTCTAGAGATTTTGAACTAATTGTTTTTTTTCAAATCTGCAAACTGCACGTCTCTCTGACCCATAGATAATTTGTTATCGCGTTTTACTATATATATATATATATTTCAAATATGTATACCATTTAAACTGCAACTTAGAAGAGAATAAACGTGAAATACTAACAAACATTTCATATAAGCAGTATTTGTTATATAATGTACTTAAATAAAAAATACTACATAACCGAAATTAATATCTTTACAAATGAATAATTTCTATTAATATTTCCATGGATAAAAACATAGTTCATAATGAGTCAAAACTATAAAGCGTATGTACTTTAAAGGTTAAACCCATTTTATACAATATTAAAATAATGATAAAAGATAGGGAGGTGAAATATGGATCCTGTAAAACGAGAACTAAGTAATTTCCAAAATTGTTTCAACAGTCATTAATATTTCAAGTGTGGAGTTTGTCAGCACGTTCCAAAAATGACCAGAGCTAATCCTTGGAATGTCTATTGGCATTGATTAATGAGCAAAATGGACTTGGATAAGTATACCTAAACCACATACTGTTATATTATTTAACATTTTTTATACAGTTTGAACAGTATTCGGTTTTACTTTGGTTAAATAGTTTCTAAATGTAGCTAATAACTGAATGTACTAGTATTACTTTCTGAGTTTATTTATTTATGTTTTGAGATGGTGGTTGGCCGCTTTTATTGCACAAAAATCGAACCCATATTTTGTATATTGTCTTTATGTATATGACTTTAAGTATGTATATGACTTAACTTTAACTATGTATGTATATCTATATTGTCTTTATAAAGCTATGTATATTGTATATGTTTATCTATGTATGCATTAGTGTATCATTTTCCGCTGTCATCCCTTGTAACCGTTCTATCCCTTTTAGGTGATCAGGGTGGTCTGGGTAATTAAAATAATAGTTTAAACGTTTTTGTAATAAAGCTCGGTGTGACTATAAATTCAATTATGAAATATAAATATCTTGAAATCCCTTTCTAAACATACGTGTGTATTTTTAAGTGCATTTTCAATAGCATCTTGTTTAATAGAAAATACATATTAGAAAAAATATATTTCGCTCATCTACTATTTTATACATTTTTATTTTATTTTCTTTATTATATTTTTAGATAAATCTTTATCAACACTTTCAAATAGTTCCAATACTATTATGTCCTTCAAATAGTTGGAGTACATAGTTTGCTTCATCTAATATATCTTAATAGTATATATATATAAAGAAGAAAAGTGGGTATGTATGATCCACCATAACTGGAGAACGGCTGAACCGAATTTCATGAAATTTGTCTTGGTAGTCTTAAAATCACCCCATAAAAATATAGGCCATGTTTCGAGTTTCTACGACCAGTGGTTCTCGAGATATTAGTGAAAATAGACACTTTTTCCTAGGAGTTCTTCTCTCTAACTCCATGATTCACAACGAAAAATGTTGGACATTGTTGGTTTAAAACGTGAGAGTCAGATAAATCTGAGTTTTGTGGGAGTTTATTGAACGTATTAGACACTTTTGAAAATTGCAGTTTGAGATATGAATTTAAATTGAAAATTTCACCATGGTTTATTACTCACAGGCTTACTCAACACTGAGTTTTGTGGGAGTTTATTAAACGCATTAGACCCTTTTGAATATCGCAGGTTTGAGATATGAATTTAAATGGAAACTATCACCATGGTTTATTTCTCACAGGTTTACTCAACACTGGGTTTTGTGGGCGTTTATTGAACGTATAAGACACTTTTGAAAATCGGAGGGTTGAGATATGATTTTAAATGGAAACTATCACCATGGTTTATTTCTCACAGGCTTACTGAACAACGAAAATTATTAAGAAATCACAAGAAAGATCAATCATGCATAAAGCATTGATTATGTGGAACACTTTCCAACTTTAATTTTATTTAAACATCTCTAAAATGCGACACATTCAGCGGTAATATATCACAATCGGCCCTATATGTTCCGGTATAATTTTTTATCATAGATTTACATGGTAAATCCCGAGCAACGCCGGATAATCACTGCTAGTTAATTCTATAAAATGTGACAGTCTATTGAAACGTATATGTTTCATCCATGGACAACATGGAACTGTACTCAAATGAATTGATGATTAAGGGTAAGATAGCAACACTGCATGTATAGATATGCCATATATACCATAAATTCAAAACAACTACAGAATATCTATTTAACATCTAGTATTTCAGGGGATAATAAACTGACTATGTAGCAACTTACTGCAAAGCAAGAGGGATGTGAATGTTTGAAAGGAAAATATTTTTTTTCAGACTCAACGTAAATAATTTGCAGTTAACATTTATAAAAACATAATCAGCAAATAGCAATAAATCCGTCCAAACTAGAGATTTCCCTAATGTTATTAAAACATCACTATCCAATATTGAAACAAAATAAAACAATTAAATAAAAATATAAATCTGTTTCGGATTAAGAAAGGCAGGGTTTTGACACGACAAATGAGATTGAGAAGTCCGTCAAAGAAAATAACAAAAATGCGATTTCACTGGATTTATTTGCGCTTTTACTGGATATATTTTTCCGAGTAACACATATGTTGAATATAAAAGTTCAAAATGCCAAATTTCAAGCTATCTGATTTTGATAAATTGCCAGTATGATAGGATAAAACATTTAAAAATTTTTTTTATTATTTTAACTGGGTAAAAAGAATAAAAATTATAATTGCAGAAATATACCAATTATATTCAGACTTATCCGTGTAATTCCAAACTACACTACAAATCTAATTTTACATGGATTATCAGTTCAAATCGCTTATGAGTTACAATCTCTAGAAGAAATTCTGACACAAAATTTCGTTGCACTTTCAACACTGTTAAATAAATTATCACATCGAACATACATTTTTATTAGGAAATAAATGACGCAAGCTTTAGAATGCTAGTAATGAACAATTTTCGAGATATAGCTCAATTTTCAAATAAATTAATAAAATACCACATAAAATTAAAAATATATAAGTATCATCTAATAGATTCTCTTTCAATATTATTAAAATTATCCTCCGGAATTGAGGGACTTATTCTTGTATCTTTAGGATACAAGAATGAGTCCAAACTTCTGGATAACTAACACGTTTATTCACAAGCACAGCGCAAACATGAACACTACACAGTAAAACAGCTCTTAACTGCAACACCAATTACACAAAACCAATTGTATTCTCGAAACATTGACATATATCAAGTCACAAAATAGCTGCTACAATTTTTAAAACATTGACGAAGGTCGCAGTATAATGTAGCTTGTATCACTTCAACTGCTCTCCGATTGAGTGATAATTATTTTTATGGACTCTCTCTGCACAAATTTATAAAAATATCTCATATCCCGTAGAATTACCGTTATTTAGTGGTGCTGCTCGAACCTTCGGAATGGCGCTAAATTGGCGATACTAAGTCAAATATGGCAACCTTTATTTCAACTTTATCACATGATAACCTTAGATTCCCATCATGGGTGTTTTCTCCGTCTGGTTTTCAAAAGAGACTCCAGTGAAAATGGAGAAAAATAAAATCCGGAACATTTTTAAACGTTAGTAGCAATATGCAATATTATGCAACAAATATGTTAGTAACCTTCTCCAGTATCTAGTTTGTTCTATTTGCAAGATAAATTAACTTTTTGTAACAGTTTTGTGTTTTGACGTCAAAAAATTCGTCTATAATTATTTATTTCATGAGAAAATTATTAAATTCCAATTGCTTTTGGATGGAAATGTTGCACGTGAGTATAAATAAGAACTTTTCTTTGAATTAATATGGTGCAAAATTTCAATATGCATGCATGATATTATATCAATACCAAATAAACTGTGTTGTGTATCTTATGCACAAGTATTTGGCTATGAAAGAAGTCATTGTAGGGAAAGTCATATGCTGCACATATCATATTTTTCAATAATTTGGTTTCATTTAAGAAAAACAAACTTGAAACATTCCATAAAATCACGTAAACTTAAAGTGTTAACAGTTATTCCTCCTGGTACAAGATTTGTTCTGAAATTTTGCTAAAAATACAAAACAGTTTGCTTCAAAAGAAGTAATTTATAATAGTTAGGTTTTTTCGTGATAACCTACAACATGTCCCTCACAGTTTATTACTAGTCTTAAATTTTCATCCTATGTTTTTCCATTTCTTTAAATATATATAGCTGGACTTGGCTGAAAGAAAACTACATCGTATTTTTCCTCCACTTATTTTATCCCGCGTAATCCATTTAATTTCCCCGCTGAGATGCTAAATGTTACATAGATCTCTAGAGATATTAATGTAAGCGATGAAAAGTGAATGTGTTAGTATTAATAGCTGGGAAGGGATTTGGTTTAGCTCTATCTGGATAGACTTTTCTACCGCTTTATTCAACACGATGTTTTGTTTAAAAGTGATCTTTAGTTATACAAAATAGGATGTTTCATTAAAATGTGTGACAAAATGGAACATAAAATAAATTGATGATCATGAGTATAGTCATAAAATCGGCTAAACAATAACAAAAGTCATATTCCGATATTATACAAAATGAAGTAATTTAAAAAAAAATCTGATTGGGGCATAACGTGATATTTTGTATATATAATGCAATTAATTTACTTCTTTTACAGTAAAAAATGCTGTATAATATCAATGGATCAATGTTATTAATATTTAATTGTATATTTGGAGCTTTTCCGAAAGACAACATATAAACATATTTTGAAGTACCCGACTATACCCAATATTTCAGACAACTCTAAATATTCAATGACCAATACCGATAACCTCCGGAATCAGCAATATAGTCCATACATGGAAGTATTTTAATAATTCATTCATCAAATTAGCGCCATTTTCGCTTATTTAGCATCATTTCTGCAATTTTGACCATATTTCTTTTAATCTGGGGCGATATATCGCCAAGCTGCTGATATTTCGCATTTTTTCGACACGCGTTACACTACCTAAGGCAGACTAAGATAAGATCTTTTGTTATGCATAAATAACTATTGGCAAACCGTTGGATGTAAAATTACAAGACTATCTCACAAGAAACTTTTTGCTTAAATGGAATTAACCAGAACAACAAGAAGGGTTTTAACAATTTTGTCACATAAAGTTATATGGAGAGTAAGCATGTTTCACGATAGTTAATATATATTGTTGAATTTTATGTAATTTTTTTGATAAAGTTGTGTAACCATGTGATATATTGATAGAGGTTCATACTAGCCTTTTAAAGATTATGCCATTCGTTTTCTAATGAAATATTACTTAACAAGTGATAATTTACGTAACTTTATTAAGGATTCTGAATTTTAAACTATTTTTTTTCGAAAATTTGAGGGGGGGGGGAGGTCCGAATGTTCGATTTCGTTTAAATTTTATTGATTTCTGGTATTCAGCGATTGTAATATTTGTCTCAAATATCTTTCGAAACACTTCATTTATTCTTGAGATATGGCTTTCACAGGCTCACGAACACACCCACTATTAACCACATACGTGCGCGCATTAACACATACACACAGACAACACCTCAGAAACGTTAGTTTTGAGTTCAGGGTACTCTTTCCAAATATTATGCTATGTATTTAGGGAGAATAGTAGGAATGTTATCTGTGGAAGTAAAAAGTATTATTCATTAATAATAGTTACACACTCCGGAAACAATAATTACATAAAAAAGAGAAAGCTATTTTTTTACTTTCCCTGCAATACATGATAATGTATAGGGAAAGTATTGGGATCATGCCGAAAACCGCATTTCGTGTTTTCGACGGATCTACACGTTTCGAGACCTCTAGAATACGAAAAAAACTATTTTTAGATTGAGGTATGTGTGTCTCTCTGTCTGTGCAATGTATGTATCCACTCTAACTCAAAAACTAATGGATTGAATTTCATAACATTTGGTAGGAGAGTCACTTAGGTGTGACTCTAGTGTTGATTAGTTTTTAGTACGATTCAGGATAAAAGATCCCGCCTTTTTTGCGAAATGGCCCGCAAAAATTGCCTATATCCACACTAGCTAAAAAACTAATGAGCTCGATTTCACAAGACAGATGCACCAAGGTAACTTACAAGCGAGAAAGTCGCTTGTGGGTTATACTGGTGCATATTAGATTTTGGTATGATATTCGGGAAAAATTTGCCTATCTTTTTGTGCAAAATAGCTCGCAAAAATCGTCAAAATCTAAAATAAAAACAACGTATGCTCAAATATATCCTTTAAATGTTTGTTTTATACGTAATTTTTAACGAACAAAAGAATAAGACCAGTTCCATTACACTAGGACTGGCCGTTCTCGAGATATTTTAGATGTTTCGCATTTTCTCTACGTCACCTTTGGAAATGAGTCCAGTTACCAACTGACAACGGAAATTGAATTAAAAGTGAATTAAATTTATCAAAATAAATAGAACATGAATATGAGTCTGCAGAGAAAGTCATGTACTGCTCACATCAGATTTTTTTTATTTTTAAGCGGTTTTTAACAAAAGGAAATCACAGTTACTGACATTTTCGCCTTGTTTAATCAAAACGAAATACCTGTACATTTACTCGGTAGCTAATTATGAAAAAACTTCGCTAAGATATTGCTAATTTAAATAGTTGACTTGCTTCATTTTAGCTGAACTTTAAATGGTAAATAATTAACTTCCTATGAAGGTAATTATGTGAGACATCCAAAACTTTATTTAGAACAGAAAAAGGGCAAATTGAACCATGTTAAAATTTAATTTACTTGTTGCTCGTCTCGTTTAATTGAGCGGGAAATAACTAATAACATCCAAAACTTTATTTAGAACAGAAAAAGGGCAAATTGAACCATGTTAAAATTTAATTTACTTGTTGCTCGTCTCGTTTAATTGAGCGGGAAATAACTAATAACAATAATTTGATACGGCCATTGTTTCCTCAAAATATATCGGATAAGTGCATTTCGCACTTATTAAGCACGCCGAAAATATTACAAGTTAACGATTCTGGGAGGCGGTATAAAAATTAAATTTTGCAAATTGATGAAACTATTATTTCCGGAAAATGCAACTACCATAGCTAAATTCTCCCTATTTTTACTTTCCTTATATACATAGTTTATTGTATAAGGAAAGTATTGCGAAAGGGTCGAGGATGCGAGTTTTCGACGGGACAGCACGTTTCAAGATCGCTGATCACGAATCGAACATTTTTGAGGTGATGTCTGGGTGTGTGTGCGTATCTGTGTGTGTGTGGAGACTATAACTCACGAACGAATGAAGCGATTCGAATGAAATTTGGTACAGATATTACAATCCCCGAATACTGGTAACCTATTGTTTTTAAACACAAAAAAATGCTCAGAAACCCCCCCCCCCAAATTTTTGAGTGAAATTTTGAAAATACTATCAACAAGTCCAAACCTTTACTAAAGTTACGCAGGCATTTCTTATGTAATGTTTCATTGGAAAGCTATTGACATAAACTTTAGAATGCTAGCATGAACCGTTCTCGAGATATTGCAAATTTTTCAAATAAATGTAAAAAAAAAATCCCATAAATTAAAAATATATATATTAACTAGAAACATGTTCACTTTTCGTACGTAATATCATGCGATAAGTTTGGTGATATCATTCTCGTGAATCTAGCTCTTGCCATTCATGAGGAAAGGTACTTTAAGTAATACTTTTGTATTTGGACGCCAATAATCATTCATCTATTCATCTGCTATAAGAATAACTTATGTATCCGTCCATAACGCTTGGCGAGACTTTGGCGACAAATTTGGCGGAATGACGCCAACTTGGCGACTTTTTTAAATGTTGCTATACTAACGAAAATCTCGCCAAATGAATAAAAATTACGCTAAATTAATGAAAATAACAAGTAATTGACGAAAATTCAATACCTTGGAAGGAATATAAGTATCTATTATAAGAATAACCTATTTTTTACTGTAAAAATAGCAAATGTATTGCATTATAAGTATAAGGAAAGTCATGCGCTGCCCACATGAGATTTTTTTAAATTTCACGTCACTTCCACGACCAGCTGGTGATTTTATATGCGTTTCAGGCATTCTTCGTGAAACGCACTGTATAATTAGTGTTGATAAACTATTGCATCCCTCAGAGAACACCGACACTTTGAAAGTGATATACCAGATTCATATAGACAGTTTTATATGTGGATTTACGATATCTAGCAAGCCAGACAATGGCATCAAACTGCAAGATGTCAATGTATTTCATCCCTGACCAGAGAGGTCAGCAAGTTCTATAAATAAGGGAGCTTCAAGTACAGGTTGGGTCAAGACAAAAAATTTTCTGGAGGCTATAGGAAAAAAACATGAGATTGCTTCAAAGTTATACCAATTTGGAGGATGTGTTACGGCATCGCTCTGAGTTCAGCCAATGGTAGCCGAAGGAGCGTATCAGAACTCGGGCAAAAATAGGTGGGGACAGAGATAGAAGCTCTATAGATTCAGAGATATAAGAATAGTTGGAAAAAATAGTTGGAGAAAATAGTTGAAGATAGTAACCAGAGTCGGTAGTAAACATGTAAAAAGTTCTACAGAGATGAACCACAGCTGCATCAGGCGAGATGCTGATATTCATCAATGAGAGACCGTCGTCACTGTGATGATGAAACAAACAAGCTCAGATTATCAAGCGAATGCAGGCCAAACGACTAAAGACAACCAGAAGGTATGTGCAAGGTATGTGCAGCAGTATGTGAAGGTATATGTTCAGCTTATTGAAGGTCATAACCATTTTGATAATAACTTACCTGGTCTCATATGTCCAATTTCCTTCTTAATTATATGTGGTAATTGTTGTAATTAATTTAGTAATGAATAGAATGTTCTTAATAAATAATGTTATTTTAAAGTTAAAATGGGTGCAGTTAATTATGAGTAGTATTATGCTAATATATATTTTATTCCAGGAACTCGTACTAAAAATTATATTGTGGATTTTAATTCGGTACAATGCAATGTAATACGAATTATGATCAACAGCTATGTTTAAGAATTCAATTTAATTATGCTTTGCATAATGTTCTTCTTTTGTACACCACAGTATGAATTAATGCACAAACATTATTTAGTTTGGAATGGCTATGTGTGAAATATAAAAGTGAAATTCTTATTATTAGTATATTAAATAATAAATATTTTCCAAAAATTTTGAATATATATATATATATATATATATATGTATGTATTTGTGTGTAAGTTGCTTCATCTCTCAGTCTCAACTCTAATATCAATGATCTATAATATATCCTTCCTCCCTTCCTTTTGAGCAAAGTTCAACTCTAGCACTCAATCTCCTGTGATCTGAGTTTGTATATTGTCTATGAAGTGATGGCACATGATTCAATGTAATTACTTAATTTTTTAAAATATTCAATCTTATTCGTCTTCATAAACTGGGGTTTCAGATTGGACTTTTGGTATTCATAATAATTAAATAGTGCCATGATATGAAATAAACATATGTTTATATGTTTTAAGTTTGACTAAATCCTCAGTCTTAAAAATATTAATCTAATCTGAACTAAACTCTTAGATGGGCCTAGTACTGTTCCTATCTTTTGTCGGTATGTTGGCCGCACCTTAACTATTTTGGATAACTTTTTGTATTGGGTGTTTTTAATTTTATTGCTAGGTATCAGTTATCAATCCATTTTAATGTGTTTTAATCTTGTTGTCGATGTGGACTTTACAATCTCAACCCTTTAATGACAGATTGACCTAACTTGATTGACCACTTCTTAACATTTGTCTCTCAGCTTTGTCTCCTCATGCTATATTTATCCTCCAGGTTATCTTGCTGTATGGTGTGTGGCCTCTCGAAATCAGCACTTAATATCCCAGGATCTACTTATACCGTTCTAGTTATACTAGGATCACTCTCACATTCAGTACCGCTGCAGGACTGATTTGCTTGGACTCCATTATACTTGTATTACTGATTAAGTCGGTACTCGAACCAAGGATACTCGCTACGGTGACGGAATTGGTTTGTTCCGTTGAGGTGCAACTTACTAGAACTTGTAACTAGTTTCAATATAAAATCAACGTTTAATCCAGATTAATATTTACAGTACCTTATTCAATATAGTGCTGAAATAAAATACACTCATTGCCATAAAAATGTGCTCACCAAGAAGTAATTGGGGGACCGTAACGAAACTTGGCATGAAGGTACATGTCAGGCTGGTAAATGATTTGAAATACAGCGTGATTGCGCATTGCGTAATGCCACCAGAGGGCGTTGAACTTCGTTTCCCCTGGCGCAGAAGAAAGGTACTCAAAGGCTTTTTGTCTGTACTTACTCTGTTGCAGAGGGATGGGTTTTCATTAGGGATACCGTTGTGCCGCCATCGAAGACAATATGATCAACTGTCAAAGTTCGAGAGGGGAAGAATTATCGGGATGATGGAAGCCGGGTGGTCAGCTCGGCCAGTATCCCGCCACCTAGGCTGTTCTGTATTTACTGTGAGGAGGTTTTGGGACAAGTGAACGAGAGAGAGGTCGAATACACAGTAAACAGGCTCAGGACACCCTTGGCAGACCAATAGCCGAGAAGACCGTCACATCACACGACACGGAAGCACAAAGTCAACTGCATCATTATCCGCTATCCAGACACAGGCAACATCTTCACTACGAGCCCCTGTGTCTGTTCGTACCATCGCAGGGCGCCTGGCTGAAGGACATTTGGTATTGCTACGCCTATTACATGTGCAGCCAATGACACCCACACACAGTCGCCTCTGTTTGGAGTGGTGTCGCCCTCGACGGGATTGAACCGCAGCCAAATGGAACCAGGTCGTCTTCAGTGAGGAATCGAGATTCAATTTGAACAGCGATGATAACGTGTATGTGTGTAGAGACCTCTTAGTGAAAACCTCAATTCTGCCTTCGCTTTACAACGGCACACTGCTTCCACAGCTGGTGTGATGGTATGGGTGCCATCGAATATGACACCCTGTCACCTCTGATTTTGATTCCTGGAACCATGACAGCCCAGCGGTACATTCATGATGTCCTTCAGTCACATGTGTTGCCATTCATGGCAGGGCTCCCAGGAGGCATTTTTCAACAGGACAATGATCGGCCACACACAGCAAGGGTGTCACAGGAATGCATCTGTCACATTATTACCCTTCCAAAGCTTGACGGATCCCCAGATTTAGCACCGATCAAGCACGTCTGGGATCAATTGGGATGGCAAGTTGGACAGATTACGAGTTTGGTCGAACTAGAAGCTTTCTTACAACTGCGGAAAGAGATGACACAGGACACCATACGGGACCTGCATGCCTCAATGCCCGCCCGTATCGCATTGTGCATTCACTAGAGGTGGCCCAAGAGGGTATTAGAAATACCATTCATTAGTAGATTTTCCTTCAATGAATGATCATTTTGCTTTGAAATTTGTATTACTTACTTATATGAACGTTGCACTCACATATAGAAAAATTTCTTCAATTCTGAAAACTCTTTCTTGGTGCGTAAATTTTTATGGCAATGAGTGTACTATAATGTTTAATCCGTATAAAATCATTTTTAAACTAAATCAGATTTTCGTAAAACTTTCTTTGCAACATCATAAAAAGTATCCTTAAACATTTTCTTCATTAATCATTACCTTCAAAATCCGCGTTAATCACTGAAATTTCTTTCTCTTTATTTAGTGATCTAGAACAATGAAGAATGAAATGCATAATGAGGGTGGGGAGAATCCTCTAATACCTTTAATAAAACAATACTGGCTGCCGTCACTGAAAAAAAGATAAATAAAAGTAAAAATAAATTATCGTGTGGTATATTGTTGCTTTCCCATTCACATTCGTTGCAATATATAAGGAAATTGTGTTGCGGTAATAATTTAAATTTTGCATTTTTTGAATAAATATTTTTTGAGCACTGTTTTCGCTGAATTAAGTGTTTTTACTTTCCCTATATACACAGTATAATGCATAGGGGACATATTGTAACAGGATTTAAAATTTGAATTTGTGTGTTTTCGACAGAAAAATAAAGATTGAAGCATTCCTGAACTCGTCTCGAACGTTGCTGAGGTGATGTGTATGTACAGGTTATTGTTTGTATTATTGTTTGTACCCGTGAGTCTGTGCAAACAATATCTCACCATGAAAGAACGGAGTATTATAAAGTGATACAATTATTACAATCAAGGAATACTAGTAAACTATTGATTTTAAAATCGATCGGACTTTCGGAAAATCCCTAAATTTTCGAGATAAAATGGAAAATTATTTCAATGGAGTCTACTCATACATTTCGTTACAATGTGTATTCAATTGTAAATATAACCACGTGTTTGTGCATTTTGAAGTTAATTTTTCAAAATAAAAATCAATAGTAAATATTTCGATAGTAATGATATGCATAAACCACGATGTGTTAACTTTGAACAAAGTTCTGCAATACTTATAGGTTTTTGTGAATATATAAAACTCGAATGCCCACAGAAGTGGCACGAGTGTCAATAAATTCCATTGACATACAGAAGTATTAACAGTGATCAGTTAAAATCATATAAACGGAATGATTTATTTCCCCTTGACCAAATGTGTCTAAGGGGGTCGTATAAAAATTTAATTGCGTAACTTTTTGAAAAATAATGGAAGGACTATTTCATTAACGTAGTCTTATTTTCTACCTTAATTTCAACATTTTTGCAATTTACATTACCCACTTATCTCCAAAAGGTAAAGAATTAAAGCGCTTTTTATTCTTTTTTGGATACCATGTATATCCACTGTAGTTGGAATACTAAGTTATCGCATTTCACAATATTTGGTAGATAAGTCACCTGTTAGATACTCTGGCGCTGATTAGTATTTGGTATGATTTGGACAGAAAGAAACCTGTCTTTTTTTAAAAATACATGTAAATATTTCCAAAATTTAAAGTAAGAGATACGTATGCTCTATGAATGAATTAAATGTTTGTTTAATACGTAATTTTTAACAACGGAAATAATAATATCAACCCCACAATTCTAAGTCTAAACGTTCGTGAGATATTTTGATTTGTTCATAATTATCCACATTATTTTGTGCAATTAATCTCTATTTAAAGAATTATTACAGAAAGAAAATAAATGTGACTTTGTAGGGAGAATCATGTGCTGCTCTATCAGTTTTTCTTCTTTTGACGAGAAATATTTAGTAGGCTATAAACAATTCTCACTGTATTAGTAATTTTTCTAGAAAACCTTACATAGAATCAAATATTTGTATTTATTAAATACTAAATATTTTTAAACATAGTTTAAACATACTTGACATTTAAAAATGGTGTTAGTGTATTAAACATCATCCATCTTTTGAACAATAGAATAACAATGAGTTACAGACATCTAATAATAGATGGACCTCCTTGAGAATATTTTAAATCCCCTTAATTTGCTTATTGGTGGAAATGAAGTGAAGGAATGAGATGAGTGAGTTATTAATCTCTTCCCCAGTCATTTTTTTTGTTTTGACATAGAAGATAAATCGATAGTTGTAGCATCATTCAATATGCAGAGATACTCAGAACTCTCTGAACAAACTTCAATGGGAACGCATTTGGTAACACCGAAACAAACATTTTTCGTTAATGTATGCTCGTAGACATCATCCTTTGTACTAGAGGGAGTTGTTGTGTGGCGGGGAAATTGACAATTTTTTATCGTTGCCATTCCCAACGCGGAGTCTGTATGTGTATAATGGAGAAGTATACCATGAATACAAACATGGATTGGGATAGAGCAATGATTATGGCAGGAGGAGAACACACGGTAGTCCCGTGTTCGATCCTCGGCGGTGTAAAGATTACCCCACTTGTATCCACAGTACGACAGATCTGTATGTCCGAACGCTCATCTGAGGCGGGATATATTACGGGAAGAATGGTACGATCTCAATCATTCCCACACCCCTTGGATTCCGGGTTTAATGACTCACTATCTCTTGACCAATTAAACAGCTACCATACACCTTCAGGTATGTCGAACTCTCTGGATAATACGGATGCCAAGTATTTAGCGTGTCTGCTAATCGAAATAAAAGCGCTTCTGTAAAATTTACCAATATGGTGCATGTCGGCCACTTTAAATTTTGCACAATATTTTATGGTATGCTGTGGGATTAACTCTACACTTACCTGTTTAACCAATACACAAATGCTTGCGTGGAAAAAAACAGATCATTTTCTGCATCACGTGACTGTCTCGCTTTAAAGTCAATTGTGAAATCGTACATTTTTCAATAAGGCATATTTTAATGCTTCAGATTCTAACATTCAGCAAGCAAATGAAGTATCTTGAAAAAATACTCTGTCCCCTGTTGGGAGGAGGATTACTTCACACTCTGGTCCCTAGCCTCTGGTTGGTCAGTTCACTGGGGAACCATTTGTTTCGCCCAAAAATGAACCGAGGACAGGTTCCTGTTGGCTTCTCCTCAGACGTTCGGGGCAAAAACTAAGACAAGTAGTCCAGAGTCTTAGGCCCTGTACTTGTTTTAAATCTGAGTCATAAAACTGGTTCGTGCAAAATGTCCATGATTATCTATTTCCATACAAGATGACACCTCATTTTACACCTCTGTCAATACATTTTAAGAATTTTCTGAGTTTCATATATTTTTCCAAATCCGCTTTACAAATGATAAAGGCGAAAAATAGCCAACTTCCTTGCGGACAACACCACCATCTGCGCTAACTGTTAACGTCTGCAGAGAAATAGTCATTCATGAAAAGTTTTTGTTTTAGTGTTCCCCATTGCTGGATTACCCAACTCAGCACGTTCTTAGAGCACCTACAAGTTAGGAGGTCGAAATGCATCTCTTTTTCTACGTTTTATTTTACAGGGACTAAATTCACCTCTTCCCACTAAAAATTAAACATCTGTTATCGGTAGAAGAAGACTTTCCTGCAGACTCATACTCACTTTCTCTTTTATTTCTTTAATTATTGATTAAATTGAATTTCATTGCACAAAATAATAGACATAATTATATTAAATTACACTGAATTTGAACTTTTCAATTTTTGTCTTCATTTGGTAACAAAAATCTTATCAGAAGTAGGTTTAGCTACACGTGATTTATCCACCAAGTTTTGTGAAATTTGGTCTAATAGTTTTTCAGCTAGCGTGGATATAGCAATTTTGCGAGTTATTTCGCAAAAAATGCATGTTATTTTATCCCGAATCATATCAAAACCTAATCAGTGCTTACCTACCAAATTTTATGAAATTAGTACAATCAGTTATTCAGTTAGAGTGGATAAAAATTTGCGCAGTCAGAAAGCCACACAGACTACACGCTAAAAACAGTGTTTCCGTGTTCTAGAGGTCCCAAAACGTGTAGATCCGTCGAAAACTCGATTCTTGATTTTCAACACGATTCCAATACTTTTCCTACACAGTACCATATATTACGGGGAAAGTAAAATACGAAAGAAATATTTTTCATCAATCTACAGCTTGCTTTTTGTCCTTCAACAGGCATGATTTTTTAAGCCATTACAAAAAGTCATATATAAAATCACTCTTTTGATATACACTAAAAAAATATTTTTTGATACACCTTGAAAAAGTTCTGATAAGCTTGATACCGCCTGAAAGCTCTGTTGCTATATCCTGGATAAGTTTTTTCGATACGCCCTAAATGAGCTCTTTTGATACGCCATATATTAGCTCCTATCATTCGCCCCAAATACGATTTTCATCCTCTGCATGGGCGTGATACGCTGTAAATACTCTCTTTTGATACACCCTAACATAAGCTCCTCCGATTCATTACATAAGCTCTTTCTATTAAAATCAATTGCACGTTTCCTAAATGAAAATTCTTACAAACTCTCATAATGTTGTCATGGCGTAATTTCTTTAATCATCTGTGTTCTCTACGGATGCAAGAATAAGTCCAAATGGCTGGATTACTAACGCTTTTATTTAAAAAGCACTAATAAGCGTGGACAGGAACAATATACAAAAAAAAAGAAATAGCTCGACTTCTGCCTCATAAGATCACTAAAGAACTGTCAGATACAATAAAACAGCGATTCATCTCTTCACTGGATAATTCTAATATTTTTGTCAGTATCAGCAACCCCTAAAATTCATTTTTCTTATTTTCGTAAAATGTAAACTGCCAGTAAAATTTTCTCTGAACTGTGAATTAAATTCCTAGCCTTTACAGTATTTAAAAGTGTGTTTTACAGTTGAAAACATTGTTCAATGTTTAATCCTTTCGAACAGTTGTGCCATTTTCCAGAACCCCACCCTTCCTATGAAAATTTGAAGTCTTCCCAGTAACTATCAATGAAGAGAAAATCCTGGAGATATACATAATTGGATCCATACATAAAAACATTTGAAGACTTATGGATATTTGGTCCTGAAGGTAACTAAAATCTTTAATGGCGAAAACTATAATCCAAAGTCATTAGAAGGTGACATTTTTATACGATATTGCAATTTATAACAATTTTTTGCAACATTCTGTGAGAAAATTTTTCATAATCATTTTCAGTGTCATCTAGAAGGTAAATTCTAGGAGAAAAAAAATGTTTTGACCTCTGACTCAAGTTCAAGGTTATTTTTCGGAATGTCGGATTTGATTTACGTGCTTTCATGCCATTTAAAGATCATAAGATGCAAGTTATATAATAGTTAACCACTATAATGCTCAAAACACTGAAAGGGTATCCTTTACAATCATTCTCAATGTAATTTAGAGGTCATTGTATTAGATAAAAGTAAAACTTTTTTATCTCTAATTCAATCTCAAGGTCATTGTTCGGATCATTGAACTTTATCTCAGTATTATAATGTCATTTGAAGGTGGTATGTCATAAGATCCCTCGATGCATATTTTACTTAATCATTTTTATTGTCATCTAGAGGGAAAATTACAAGAAAAATATGTTTTAACCTCTGACTCAAGTTCAAGGTTATTTTTCAGACTGTTGGATTTTCATCTAAGTGCTTCAATGTCATTTTAAGTTCATAAGGTGAAGGTAATATAGTAGTTAACCACTATAATGTTCAAAACCCTGTAAGAGTATCTTTTGCAATCATTCTCAATGTCATTTACACGTCATTTTATTAGAAGGAAACAAAATTTTTTGACTTCTAATTAAATTTCAAAATCATTTTTTTGAATCATTGAAATTTATCTCAATATTACAATGTCATTTGAAGGTGATATGTCATAAGATCCTTCCATACTTCTGCGCATGACACAAGAAGGCGAATCCATTTGGATAATAGGGTACAAGAAGTCAATTGATGAAATTGCACATCCCTTATTCCTTTCTTCCCTTCAGCATGAATTGACTCGTCTTGGCACTCTACTAGCTAGCAATTTTGGTAGTTGGGTTGAAAGTAATCCATCACTTGTATTAATAAATAAATAGACTTGATACAACCACATATAATACAACAACATTTACAAGTCTCTTTATATACTAATTCCCAAATATAGAGCCTTTTTCAGGCTCTTCCCGAATACATAGAGATTTTAATTCAGAGACAATGTTCAATCGTTCGACAAAACATGCAAGGAAAATCATATTTTCCATAAATGTTCATTAGAGTGGGGGTGCTACAACAAAACGTTCGAAATGTGAAATGATGGAAAAGCATATTTAAAGATGAGATATGGAGACTTCAAATTTGGTTTAAGGGTAGATAGGTCGAAAGAAAGAAAGCTTACAATTTCAGTTATCCAATATAGGCTGCTTTAGGGATGCCGCACACTAAAATGTTCGACATACCGAATAAATGGAAAACGCCTACTTTTACGTGGGACAGAAATATATTATTTGGTGCATGGATTAATATGTTAATAAAACCTAAGAGAAAGATTGAATTTTTCATAAATATTTATTAGAGAGGGTGCCCCAGCACTAAAACTTTCGAAATGCGAAATGACAGAAAAACATACTTGAAGATAAGATATAGACTTTAAATTTGGTTTAAGGGTGGATAGTTCGAAATAAAGAAAGCTCACAATTTCAGTTTTCTAATAAATGCTACTTTAGGGATGCCGCACAGTAAAATGTTCGATTTACCGAATGAATGAAAAATGCCTTCTTTTATGTGGGACAGAAAAATATTATTTGGTGTACGGGTTAATAAGTTGATAAAACCAACGAGAAAAATTGAATGTTTTATAAATATTGATTAGAGAAGGTGCCCTACACGGAAACGTTCTAAATATGAAATGGTAGATAAGCATAATTTGTAAGGAAATATTAAATTTGATTTAAAGGGTAGATATATTAAAAGGAAGAAAATGTACAATTTTACATTTCTAATATTTACTACTTTAGGAGTGCTGTTCACCAAAATGCTCGATTAAACACATAAATAAGAAACGCCTTCTGTTACGTGAATGCGAGATTTGCAAATCGGTAAATGGGACAATTGTGCAATAAAACCCACGGGAAAAATCGAATAATTCAAAAATGTATCTTAGAGAGAGAAGGGGGGAATCCACAACAAAGCGTTTGAAAAGTGAAATTATAGTAACGCATGATTTGCGATGAAATAGTAGTTTAAAATGTGATGTATGTATAAATCGTTCGACAGGAAGAAACACCGCAATTTCAGATTTTGAATATTTGTTACTATAGGGGGTGCCTCACATTAAAATGTTCGACTTGCCGAGCAAATGAGAAAAGCCTCCTTTAAAATTTGTTAGATGTTTGAAATTTGGTATGTAGGCTAACCATTTGATTAAAAACCCCAAGAAGAATAGAGTTTTTGAAAAATATTTTTTCAAAGGGGTGATCATCAGAAAAATGTTCGAAAGGTGAAATGATAAAAACCCATTCTTAGAGATGAAAAAAAATACTTCAAATTTGGTATACGGATAGATAGTTAAAAAGAAAGAAAGTGTGCTACATAAGTTTTCCAATATTTTCCACTTTAGGGGCTTCCGCACAAGAAAATGTTTGATTTTCGGAATAAATGGGATACGTTCCCTTTAAAACGTGTTAGAGGCTATATATTTGGTATATAGGCGAATCATCTGATAAAAAACCCCAAGCAGAATAGAGTTTTTCAAAATGTTTATTCAAAGGGGTGCTTTACAAACAAATATTCGAAAGGTGAAATGATAAAAAAACCTTGTTTCGCGATTGAACAGAGACTTCAAATTTGGTATATGGGTAGAAAATTAGAAAGAAAGAAAGTTTGCAATTAGAGTTTTCCAATATTTGAAACTTTAGTGTTTACACACCAAAAGATTCGATTTGCCGAATAAGTCAGAAACGCATCCTTTAAAATATGATAGAAGCTTGAAATTTAGTAGATATGATATTTGGTAGATATTTGATAAAGAAGCCAAGAAGAATAGAGTTTTCGAAACTTTCATTTAAAGAGTTGGATGCTCTACACAAGAACGTTTGAAACGTGAAATGATTGAAAAACATACTTCGCGATGAGATAGAAACTTCAAAATTGGTGTATGGGTAGATATTTTGAAAGAAAGAATGTGTGCAATTATAATTTTTCAATATTTGCAACTTCAGGTGTTCTGCACACCAAAATGCTCGATTTTTCGAACAAAGGACAAATGAGAGGCTCCTTTAAAATGTGATATTTGAAATTTGGTAAATGGACCAATTATTTGATAAATAAATAGAGTATTTCAAAAATTTCATTTAAAGTGGTGCGTGTCCCATACAGTCACCTTCGAGAAGGTGAAATGATAGAAAACATATTTCGGGATAACATAGAGACTTTGAATTTGATGTAGTCATAAATAGATGGAAAAGAAGAAAGTGTACAGTTTCAATTTTCCACAATTTGATACTTAGGGGCTGCATGACAAAATGTTCGATTTTTTTAATATATGAATAATACTTTTTTTAAGTGAGATAGAGTCTTGCAATCTGACACACGGGTCAATCGTTCAATAAAACCCTCTGGAAAAAACTAATTTTTCATAAATGTTCTGTACAGGGGGTGATCCACATCAAAATGTTCGAAATATGAAACGATAGAAATGCACATTTCGTGATGAGATAGACACTCCAAATTTGATGTATGGGTAGATAATTCGAAAGAAAGAAAGTGAGCAATTTTTGTTTTTCACTATTTGCTACTTTAGGCTTGCTACTCACCAAAATTTCGATTTACCGTATAAACGATAAACGTCTGCTATTAAGTGAGATGGGGACTTGAAATTTTTTTTTTACCCAGGTTAATTAAGTAATAAAATCCACGGAAAAATTAGAGTATTTCAAAAATGTTTAAAAAGAGGCGGAGGGGTGCTTCACTTGAAAACATTTGAAAGGTGAAATGATAGAAAATATACTTCAGGATCAGATATCGATTATAAATTGTGTGTAAGGATAGATTGTTTGAAAGGAAGAAAGTGTACAATTTCAATTTTCCAATATTTACTTATTTAGGGGTGCTTATACGAAAATGTTCGATTTGAGGAATAAATGAGAAGCATTTTATTTCAAATGAGAAATAGATTTGAATTTGATACACAGATCAATCATAAGAATAAAGAGAAATCGAATGTTTTAAAATTATTCTGTAGAGAGGGGGGGGGGGTCGAAAGCCCAGGCCACCCAACTCATCCGAGGACATAGAGTAACAGGATGGGTAGCCGGGAGAGGGTAGTCGTTGTTGAGACCCAGACCGTCCGACCTACCAGATAGGTGTAAGATAACTGTTTGAACAGCCGGGAAGTGCCACCTAATTTAGACCGGAACCCAGTGGGGAAGGCGTCCACAGGGACCGTACCCTCCTTCCCCTACCGCCAACCTCTCGGAAAAACTTACGGACCCACATGTTTAACGTGATCGTACTACGCATGAACACGGCGGCAGTTGTGGCAGAGTGCAAATCCAGCGCGCAAACCACTGGGCTACCGCACCCGAAATGTGCCAACAGCACGCGGTGTTCCCAGATGGTCATCCACCCAAGTACTAACCGCGCCCGATGCTGCGTGACTTCGGTGATCTAACGAGAACCGGTATTTTCAGCACTGTACGGCCGTTGGCATGGGAGAGGGGGAGGGGGTCACACTTGAACATTCGAAAGGTTAAATACCAGATAAAGACTTAAAATGTGATGCACGAGCTAATCAATCTATAAAACCTCAGGCAAAAACCATAGTTTTCCAAAACGTTCATTTTATCATTCTAAAACTTTCGAAATGAAAAATGATAGTAAATCGGATTTTACAATGAGTTAGAGATTTTAAAATTGGTGCAAGGATAGATCTTTAGATATGTATAAAGCGCATGATGCCGCATACTTAAATGTATCATTTTCTAAATAAATGTGAAATGCACAGTCTGAAGTGAAACATATATTTGAAATTTGGTGCACGGGAAAACAGGCACTAAGAAAATCGAATTATTCAAAAATTTAGGTTATTTGGGAGTTGTTTATTGTAAGACTGCTGATTTTGCAATGGATATTCGGCTTGTCAATGATAATTTTGCCTCGATTTTCGGTGTTTTCTTTTAACTAATTGTAAAATCTACGTAATATCTTGTTTTCTGAATCTTTATTTATTTATATTTATCGCGACTCCATCTGTAATTATGAACCTGTACAAAATCTTAATTTCGCATGCCGTCTGTTTTTTATTTCTATGAGTGTTAAATCATTATCCGCATTTTTAACACTTTACAACATAGTGTTTATGACATTATTCAGTCTGTCTGTCTGTCCGTTCGCACGATAACTGAGTAAAAATGGGCTGAAGAAATGTAATACATTGAACCCTATGAGACTTAATTTTTCAAACATTTTTTAAACGAAGTTAAAATTCACAAATTGCTTCGAAAATTAAAAAAAAAATATGCAAATTATCCAATGAAATATATAAAATATTTTTCAGCAAAATATGTTCGGTAATGTTTTATATAAAAACTAAAATAATAATTACACCCATATAATATAAGGAGATCACGTGACCCACTTCAAAATAAAATATGTCATCCATCTTTTTTTCCTAGTGTGAAAATTGCAATTTTTAAAGTTATTTTAAATTTATATTTTGTGTTGCATCCTTCCTAAAATCTCTTTATTTTTGCATATTTTCTGTGCATCTATATTCTGTGCCAACGCAATTATAATATTTGAGTTTAAATGATCAGCAAGCTTTGATTATTTCTGAAACGAAGCTAAATTTTAATAGATTCAAAATGTAAACAATTGATTGTAAGATGAGTTGCCTCAGAATTGCTGAATTTCTTTTGACGCAAAATTATTTAACTCTGGAGACTGGATGAAAGTGTATGAATGAATTATTCACTGCTTTTTACATGGAGAGCCAGACGATTTATATTTTAATGATGTCATTTAAATAAAGTTCATATTTTTTCAATGAAGTTTTAAGTTTTCAAATATAATAAATTATTGTAGTACTGTGAAAATTACAAAAAAAAAAATCAGCGCTGAATGCATCGCATTTTAAGGATGTTTAAATAAAATTGAATTTCAGTTGGAAAGTCTTTGATAATCAATGCTTTATACATGATTGATCTTTCTTGGTTAAAATCTAAACTTGTTAAATTTTTATTTAGTTTCTGCTGTGTTCATTTTAATATTATGTTTTTCCATTTTCATGCTTTCCCTCGTGCAATTTGTCATTAATGATATGTAGATTTTATTCGCGGTTCTTGACTGGGTATAAAAAGCTTAATATATTTTCTTCTTATGATATGCCTCTGATGAAGGACGTTTTATGCCAGAGAATATATTCTTAAAGTGTTTTAGTCCGATCAAATAAATACATTTATTTTAAAGTGTTTTGTATTTAAATTTTAGACATACATACCTGCCAACATTAGAGTATAAAAATCCAGTAGATAGCGTTTCGAGCTTTTTTTACGGCACCCTACAAGTCAGCATATAACATGTTTAATAGGGAAAATAGGGATTTTTTTTAACATCACACAAAAAATGCATGTTTATTTATTGTTTTTGTTTTTTCAAAAAATAACTGCCTACTGCATTAGAAGAATGTTTTTATATAGTCAGTGTATAAAGAAAACATATCAGTGGCATAAACAGAACAATTTTAGACGCAGAGGGGAGGGGGCTCATTGAAATAAGAGGTATTCAGTTCTCACATTTTACTTTAGTTAATTAGATAAATGTGGATAGAAAAATGCTTTAGGGACTCTATTAACTAGAACATAAGGGAGAAAGAACATATTTTAAAGAAAATAATACTTCATTTTTACGTAAAATGCAAAGATGTGAAAGTTATGTTTACTTAATATGAGATTTTATCGAAAAAATGTAGGATGGAAAAGGATGTTTAAGCATTACACAGGAATTTAATCTATACACCTGAAATCGAATTAAAGAATATTGCAAATTTTATGAAAATATTGATTAATAATGAAACCTACTACGAATAAAATAATGTTGCATATTTCTCTTTCACTTAATTTGAAATTAAACATGGATGGAAACGGATGTTTCAACATTACACGGTGTAATAAAGTAAAATTGTCCTTATCAAAATTACTACACTAGGACTTACCTATTATGCCTTCACTAAGGGTGGAGCATGTAAACCCCGGCTCTTAAACCGGAGAGCAAACATACAAAATATATAATAAATACACTTAACTAAATTGACCAATTTTATTTAATCTTTTAAGTTATAGATATCTATTTTAGTCTTGAGTAATAATACCATTCAAAAATCCAATATTATAATATATCTAACACTGACAATATTTCATTAATACACATATTTACACACATAATATAGTTGACATATAATTTTAATCACTTTCTTTTAAGCCAACGAAACTCAAATCAGTTCTATTAGTTTAAACTACAAGAAATCGTATTACACAGAAACTCGTTACGAACTGATTGTTCATTATTAGAATAATCGTTAAATGTGTGCCTTCCGTGCTAATTAGTGACAAGTGAAACCTAATTACCTCTTCTCTTTTGCATTCAACACTTATACGTGCAATCACTATGCCGTACGACACGATTGTACATCACATATCTGCATCACGCCTTCATTTTAGCGCTCACACTAGATGTATTTTTGCACAAAACCAAGAGACATGTTGTTAGTTCGCTCGAAAATTGAAGTCCTCTGAACATTCTGTAACAAAACTTTGGGGCGCTTTTTCTTTCCCCCATTGGTTTCCTACCACTTCTACCATTTGTTGTTGATGCAGAAGGGGATGACCATTGTTTATGTATGATTGTGTTGCAATTGGTTCTCTCTGCTGCATTTAGATAGCTCGTTATTTTTCTTGGCATTTGTAATTGGGGGTGGAACATGTAATACAAATATTGTATTACACACGGCATTGTAATCTATATACGCGGAATCACACTTATTTGAAGCAGTATCCATCAATAAAGTGAAAATGATGCATCTTAGTACTGACACTAGGTTCATGCATGAAAGAAGAAAATTTTCTGCCGCAAATTCAATCGAAATTCCTTTTAACAAAGAATTCTTATTGAAAAATCCTTAACTTTGGGGAATTGTAAAAAAAATAACAAAAACCGGGAGATTCTAGTCTAAAATCTGGAAACCGGGAGAAATCATCAAGTTTCCCGGAAAAACCAGTTGGTAGCTATGGACATTACTACCCAATGTAATTATTGAAAGTTATACTGGAGAAAACATGGCGAATTAAACGTTGGATTATTAAACTCAATAATATTGATTTTTCAATGCGAACATGCCAACGCCAATTGTACAACAATGCTGCCAATGTGTTAGGCCGCTGCCAGGTCATACAGAAAAAACTTTTAGAAGCTAAATAAATATACATTATTTATATCATATGCATATTTGTTTCCATGTGGAGATCCATCCTCCTAAGATGTGGCTTAAAACGTCATTCCCTATTGTCATTGGAATGGAGTTTTCAGCCCATTTCAATAACACTTCTGAAGTGCGTTTCAGAGCTAGATAGAGGAGCTCGATTTAAAAACGTGCTCGGAGCTATATCAGTGCCTAGCTGATCATATGAACATTTTGAGAAATGATTTCAAAATATTTGAAAATCTTGTGGAAAGCTATGTTATAAGGCAATGCAACTAAAGGTAGACGATAAAGAAAACCAAGTACCGCAGAAGCATTGAAAACTTAAGTCTGCGTGAAAAGATCAATTTATTTTAGGGCATAGATGTTGTGCCCCTGGTATAGAACCATTTTAATATTTTAGAAAGACATACTTAACCATATGCATAGCCAATATCTATGAAAGGGAGTGTTTGACGATCAAATAGGGGTTGCACTGCGGATTTTTATTTTCCACCCCATGGAGGTCAAATGTAATTCTTTTCAGCCAATGGGGGATTGTGACCCCTTTGCCTAGGGGCACCAAATTTTACTGTGCTTAGGGCCGCAAAACGGCCTTAATCCGGCACTGGTGTTCCCTATGCACCATTAAATTTTGTACGTAGAGTTCGTAATCACTTTTTATTAATTCATGTATTGTAAATTAGTTGAAGTTTATTATTCTTTTGCACTTCATAATATATGTAGAGTACTGTCTCCTCATTTTAAGTTTTGATTGAAATCTTCAAATATTTTAAGAACACCACACAGTTTTATTCTTGTGAAATATATTGATTTCAAGCATAAAATCAATATTAAGTAATATATATATATATATATATATATATATATATATATATCCGTGATGGTATTAACAATGGAATGGTATGCACATGTTGTTATTATATTTATTATCATTTTTAAAAACTAAGATTTTCGAAAAATAGTTTTTAACGAGCATTTTGATTTTGAGATAAATAGTTTGATAAAGAGTGTTTTATAACGATACTGCGATTAATTTAAGATTTTAATGTTATGAGTTCAATGAAAGAGGTTTTAATAAGTATTTTAATTTTAAGATAAATTACTATAAAGTTAAGGCACATGATGTGATTAATCGTAATGCTTTTATAAAACCCTGTATCAAAACACTTTGACTTGTTAAGATTTCTGTAAAACCGTCTGTACCGAATTATTTGATTTTAGTATAAATAATTTGCATTTGCGATAAATAATGTCATTATTTCTGATATCACATTGTTTAATGTTTTAATGTTAAGCTTATTTAAATTGTTAAGCTTTTGAGCTCCATAAAGCTGTATTTAAGAAAGAACTTTGATTCTAAGATAAAATCGAAAACTTGAATGAATGCAAACGGAAGGAAAAACTCGACAAAAGTATAGAAGCAAAACCGAAAGGAATACGAAAAGAAATAAAAAAGCCCAAAAGAATAAAGTATATAGCAAGAAAAAAATCAAATCAAAATCCGTAATGATTACGAAAATATAGGAAACACCAAAAATAATACAAAAAGAAAGTAAATTCAACAAAAAGATGACAAAATACGAAAAGAAAGCAAAACCGAAAACAATACGAAAAGAAAGCAAAACCTGAAGTAATAAATTTATATGAAATAATAATTTCCCCCCAAAGTTATATATCCGTTATCGATCAAATACATAAATATGAAAAGATCAGCATATATATTCTTTTATTATATTCTTTAAATCTATTCATGGCACCTTTTAAATCTTGTTCGTCACGTATATCCTCCAATACTTTTAGTATCTGACTATACTTTCTGTTGCGTTGTTGCTTAGGGCAATATTAGGGTCGTTTTACCTTGATGTTAAAGTTTACTGTCCTTATTCGTGTAATGGTACTTCTAACAAAAACATAAAAGAGAAATAAAATTGTACTTAATAAGGTCGAACGTGGAACAGAACTTAAAAGACCTAAGATCATTTTTTTTATTCTTAGATAACGTGTATTTATTTGAATGGGAGTAATTTATTATAACACACATTTTTGGAAAGTGATTTCTATTAGAGTTTCAACTTGGTTTAAAGGCCGATGTGGTGGCCGAGCGGTCAAAGAGGCAGACGTTTCCTCGTGATGGCTCGGCTGCCAGATTGCGGGTTCGAGTCCCGCCTGCGGGCATGGATGTTGTGATGTCTTATTTGGGGCAGCAGTCAGACTTCTACCTTCGGGTGCCCCGGGGTCTTTGACTAAACAGAAGCAGTGCATACATTCTTCCTTAATAAAATATGTTAGGGACACGACACCAACCAACCAACTTGGTTTAAAGGAATCTTACCAATAAAATATTTTGTTTTAGCGAAATTGCAAAACTCTAAATTGGAACTTTACATATCTTCTACTTAATATTTTATAACATAAATGTAATCAGTTGTCGAAGTAACGCTACTTATTGAATTTTCTTTCTCAAATTCCGCCACGATGCCAGTTCGCCACGTCCGTCTTTAAGCTACAACGGCGGATAGTAAAATGAAATCGGCGGCGGCTCCGGCTTGATGGAGTCGAAACTGTTTTGCGTTAAAAAGTATTGTAAAAGAAACTCCATTAAAGTTCAATGAATTTATTTGTTATTTTCTGTCTTATTTGATTAATTTATAGCATATAATGTGGATCTATGGAAAACAAATTATTATACATAGATGAAAGAAATTAATCTCGCCAGTGAATATCAATAGAAATTAGAACGGCCTTCTGAAAATGGTGCAATTTATTAAAATATCAAAGTTATAACCACTATATTTCGAAATATAAAAATTCAATCGAAAGCACAATAGTGTATTCCTGTAGGGTTTTTACAGTGATACAAATTAAGTTGCAACTATTTATAGCTAGAATTTTATGTTTTCAAGATATAAGCACTGCAAACTTTATAAAACTGAAAATTTTTTATCTTCTTCAACTTGAAAATGGCAACTGCTCAAAAAGTTAAAAGCTTTGTAAAAACTCCATTATTGATCTTAAAATTGCTAGTATATTATTAAAATAAATTAGGCCGAAAATTATAAATTCGGTTATAGCGAAATGCGCTGTAACACTTTGAAACGTAATTTTTATAAAATATGCGTTTTTGGATTTCGTTTATGTTTCTCTAAATAACTAAAATTAGTTGCAATTTCAATTTTAAATATATTGAATTTTAAAATATAGACCGGGACACCCATGTCCCAATCTGCTTTAACGACGAAAATAGTACGGATTACCGATATCCCTTTTTGCCTGAAAGATAACTTTTTGGCGGGAACAGAATGAAAATTTCTATGTTATATGATTAAATAAATGAACTTATCATTCAACATATATTTTATTTGGCTACATGATGCTTTCTGAAGCAATTTCTGTTTGTTATTTAAAAATGGTAGTTACACATTATGAAGCAAATATTTGTACAATTTTCCATTTTTTCTCGATCAGTATTCGCATTTTTTTCTCTTTCTCTGACAGATAGTCTTTTGGCCGAAAAACATTTAAAATAATTTTGTTGAAATTTTCAATTACTTGCTGAAATTTAAATGCTCAAACATACTCCTATAATGTGGTTCCTTATCATTATAGTTGAAGTGCAAATGCCTTCTAATGTCAACATTTTTGTCACAATGCATTGCCATTGCAATCAGTTTTATTTTCAAAACACAATCAACAGCCCATAAATCTCCTAAATTCTACAGACTATGGAATGTCATTGCAAAGTACATGCCTAGATATGCATACGCCCTTTCTCTAGAGATCCCTTCTCTCTAGATGCCTCAAATACTTCACCTTTCTATTAAGCGTATAAATTAGTTTATGGAAAATGGTATCTTCAAATAAACTTTTAAAATTAGACACATCAAAATATATGTCGTCATCTGTATATTTTTCAGAGAATAATTTTATCTTTCATCTTATCCCATTCAACTTTAATATCAACGTCTGGTAAAACAGCAGGATATATTTTGAATTGTCCAACTTTTCTGTTTTTATTTCTTTTCCATATCATGTTAGATTTTTAGTTTTCATTTTTAACCAGATGAAAAAATTTGGTCACTTTCAGCTGAATTGTTAAGTTTGGGACTCCTGAAGTTATCAGTATTATTGAGATCTGCACATTCTTTATTATCTGTGATATTCACTATTGTTACGTCAACAATGGGAATATGTTTTAGCATTCATTTTAAAAACATTGTTCTAAAACGCTACATCTTCATCGTCTACATTTCTACAATCACTGCATCTACTTCCTGTAAGCACTAATTCATTAATTTTATTTAGTGTCAGTTCAAACTGTTTTTATCTTTGATATCTACAGCATGCCATCTGCATTGCTTACACCATCAAAGCCGAAACACTATCTCGTCCATGCATGCCTTCCTGTAGCGCAAAACCTCAATGTGCTGATAACATAATGATATTTTTGGTCAAGTTTTCTTTTGTATAATCCTACACCAAGCCTTTAGTACTGTTCTATATGAAAAATATATCAATTCTTTCTACTACACTGGATTGTGCAGAAGATGCACACTCTAATTACTTTTTCATATCTTGGAAGCAGATTGGGACAAATGTGTCTTTTGCGATATATATTATTACTTCAGATGTACTAAATGTATGCATTTTTGTCAATCGACGAAATAATGTCAGTTATTATTAAACCCTTTTTTATAGCAATATCAGCCTTGCAATTTTTTATAATTAAAACTAAAGATTCCTAAAACTAAAATACAAAAGGGACAATGATGTCCCATTTGCGTCAAAGGGATAAAGAAAGACCTTATAACCAAGTATGAGTGTATTTACCCTTTCTACACAAAATATATGTGTAGTTGTCCTGATTGATATTGGTATGATTACCCATACTTCCATTAATTACGTATTTTATACATTTGTAGTGTTTGAGCGTCGCCAGGCCCGAACTCGGGACCTAATGCTTACAAAACCGACATTATACATTTAGAGCAAAAGCTAGCTTCCATTCCGAACTTATAATTCGGGTACACATCGTTTGATCCGATGTCCTTGGCAGGAGCAGAGTCGGCTGCTGCCACACACTCCCCCACCTGATGAGGAGCCCGCGAGGAGGGGGGCCGCCGCGAAAAATCCCCGCGTATCCCCATCCGAGACTCAGTTGAGGGGCTGAAGATGTCCGGGAGAGTGTTGCCTCTAGCGTGACGTCAGTCGTGATCAAGCAGGAAGGGTGTGGTAGGCGCCTCTGCTCAGCGTGATTCTGACATCTCGTGTTGAGAGGTGAGACCGTTGAAGACAGAAGGTTGTTTGTGCTCGTGTGTCCAGCGTAACCACTGTGGCGATTGTGGGTCGCCAGGCCCGAACTCGGAACCTAGTGCTTACAAGACCGACATTATACGTTTAGAGCAAAAGCTAGCTTCCACTCCGAACTTATAATTCGGGTACACATATTTTGATCCGATGTCCTTGGCAGGAGCAGAGTCGGCTGTTGCCACACATTAGTCAGATATGTATGGCAATGAGGTATATGGGGTGCAATCATTTTATACGATATACACTATAATCTATATACCAAACATCTGTGCAACCCACAATGTAGTGCAAAACTTTTTTTTTTATTTTACAAAATTCCCAATTGATTCGGTTTTCTTTTTGAACATCTTGTCGTACATATCTACTGTATATTGATCTTTTATATTTGTTCTAAAGATTATTCTACAGGTTTCAAAAACAGCATGTTTGAACAGGCATTTAAAAATATTGAAATTATTTGCCTTCAAAATCTTCCTTTCATCAGTAAGCATTATTTATTTGAAAAATAGTTCAGACAAAAAATGTTTTCTGACATTTTGTTCGTAATAAGTAAATATCAAGAACAATTTACAGAAACATTACCTTTTAACACATTGTAATTTGCATTTTCCATAAAATATAACTTCTCCTTCGAGTGATTTTTTCAGCTCACAAATTTTTAAATTCAATTTTCTACAAACCGAGTGTTTCAACAGAATTCCATGCATTTTAAAATGCAACAAAATTGCAGCTTAACATCACATTCTTTGTAGAAAGACACTTTTATGTTAACAGTTTCGTGGAAAAGTAAGATACTATATTATTTAAAAATGTAGCATTAAATGAATAAAATATGCAATGTAATACACATTTTATACGAAAACTCCATATTTAAAGCTAAATGTCGCGAACAAATATAACCATATTTCTTCTTTTCAATTTCGTCTTTTGAAATAAATTTTAAGTAATAGAAAATATTATAGACTAATGCTCTTTCTTGAAATATAAATCTAAATCTTCCTGACATAAATTTCAAGAATCTTTCAGAAATATAATCTCATGGATTCTTTTTGGCGCATATTATTTCAGAAATCCTGAAATAAGAAGTACCTCTGACGTATATATCTTATTTGTGACTTTATTAATACAGACGTTTATTGAATAAGACTTATCTAAAAGTTATTGGCAAATGTAATTTATTTCTTAGAAATATAACAACTGTTGAGTATTGGTTTATTTAAATAAAACCCCCGGTGATAAAATTTTCAGTTTTATTACATTTTGACTTATTTTTTGTATTTTAATATACGTGGAAATATTTCAGTTATTTGTAATTTATTTCTAAACATACCAGTGCCCCCCCCCCCTGCTCGCTAACATTAGTTAACCTCCTTAACTCGCAATCGGGGGTCTACTCCCCTACAAGATTTTTAATGTCTAAGCCTAATGTTCGTGCTATTTTGCGCCGCCTGCTACGTCGGTGTAATACGCCCGTTGAGGTCACCTCATTTTTCGGTTGCACTCACCAACCCCCAAGCCCGCTTAGCGAGCTCTCTCAACCCAGCCGGTGCACAGGTCCGCCTACGTACTCTCTGGCCGATGGTTCTCGACAACTCCCGTAGCGTGAGGCTTCGTCCCGCTCACTAATAACCACTGATACCGCTCACTAATACCCACTGATACCGCTCACTAATACCCACTGATACCGCTCACTAATATCCACAGCTAGTTTCGTGAGCTCTTTCATCTTCTTCGATCCAGACAGTCCAACTTAACTGAGGTATAAGATAACTGTATGGACGGCCGGGAGTGCCACCCAATGTAGACGGACGGGAATCCAGCCGGGTGGCATATACAGGGAACATACGCTCTTTCTTCTACCATCAGCCTCTCAGAAGGACTCACGGACCAAAAAACCTAACATGCCCCTACTCCAGTTGTACACGGAAACAGTTTGAAAATAACAGTGATTCGAGTTCGGGTCGTCCGCATGCAATCCTCTTCCTTTAACTCACCCCGTGAGCTCATATGTCCCACTTGCTACGCAGGCGTAATATGACCTTTGGTTATCCCCCCTTTCTCTGCGGACATACTTCAACCGCCAGATCTCCCTTAGTTAACTTTTCTAACCCACCCACTATATGTAAATATATAACTTTTAGTTACAAATTTACAAGAGTAAAATATTTAAAATTTAACAATAACGAAAGTATCTACTATAGTTTGAGTTTTAGAGCTCTGATTAATATTTGCATTATTGTTTTGAGACCAGGAATATATATGCGAAACCAGAAATACGTGAGACAGTTTTATGTTCATTATTTATGAGGTATGTAATGTTGGACACTGGCATCAGACTTAAGGATGCCTGTTTTGCAGAATGACAACTATGTTTTCAATAGTGAAAGTCAAATTATTTAACTATTAATTCTTTTGTAATGGCAACAGTGTTTTCAAGAATGACAGTTGCATCATTTAAATATCTCTTCTTTTAAAATAGCAACAAGAAAAAATGGACAAAAGATTCATATCCACCAACTCCAAACACTTTTTCTTCTGCGAGATTATAAATTCACTGTAGCTGATTAATATTTGGCCACACGAGCCACATGGAAAACCTGCATAAGTGTGCCCGTCTTCCCCGCATGCCCATCTTGAATTATGCCAGCAATAACATGGCTGCGTTTGAAAAAAACAGAAAGCAAAAATCATTTAGGTCGAAATCAGGCGATTTGGAAATTGAGTGGTGTTACCTATATCCTCAATATTTAAGTAGCGAACACTTACTTAAGACCTGGACAACGCTGGTATATATTTCTAGTTATTAATACGAGTAATATGCTTCCCATTCAAAATTTATAAAATATTCTGATTTTTAACTTTATCATATTTTAGTAGAAAATTATTTCGAACTCCAGTTCAGCCTGTGTCATCACTGTAAACAGCATAGAAATATTAATAAAATATATTTAGTGACAGTTTTACATTTTCAATTATTAAGAATTTCTTATTCTTCTCAAAAATAAAACTTTCATTCTTTACGTCACCCTTCTACTTGAACAGGGAGGTATCGGGTATCTCTGATTACATTTTCTGAGGATTAAAAACATATTTCTCTTGGGTTGCAAAATGATATTCTCAAATAACATATTTTAAAGAAGAGATTAAATTTGGAAGTCGCAGTAATCATTTTGAAATGAAATTCCTCGTATCGAAGGATATATTTTTTTAAAGTATAGTATTTTTAAAACTCCGTGTAACAGAGTATGAAAGAAAAACTTCAATAAAAATGTTTCGCAAAATTTTGAGAATAAAATGGTTTTACAGAATTTTAATCATGATATAACAAATGCAGTTAAAAATTGAATCTGCAAGTGGAGTTTTATACTCGAATTTTCATTTTTAATTGCACCAGTAGTTCAACCTGTGGTCGTAAATAGTTACGTGTTTTAGTAGTTTCGCCCACTTGTTAAAGAATTATTTTTTAATCAATATATGAAATGCGATTCAATGTTGGTTATATTTTAATAGTTTATAAAGGCATATTTTCTCAATGAAATATATTTAAAGTGTAAAATAACTGACAAAAAACCAGCTTTTGTATGGACTTGCTTACATGAAGTACTCGAGCAGTGTAACATTTAAAATGAAAACTTAATTTGAAAAAATGATTATGAAATTGTGGTGATCAAAATCATTGTAACCCTGCATAAATAGAAATAACTCGAAAACTATATCCACAATAACCCAACATTACCTCTTTGCACGAGTTCCTTAACATAATTATTAAATCAAAACACTACACATTAAAATCTACATTTTTAAATTTTAAAATAAATTATCATTTCTCCACGTCTCTATTATTGTTATAATTAAAATTACATCAATTTGTCAACAAACTAAGAAGGAGGCGAAAAGCGGCGTGTGAGATCAGGCCTTTTGAATCTTATTCCAAAGATCAACAAGAAAGATCAATCATGCTTAAAGCATTGATTATGAAACACTTTCCAACTTCAATGCAATTTTATTTAAACATGTCTAAAATGCAATACATTCCTCGGTAATATTTTAAAACTTATCACAATACTACATTAATTAATTATATTTGAAAACTTAAACCTTCATCGAAAAAAATGAACTTCATTCAAATGACGGTATTGAAATATAAATTGTCTGGTTTACACATCTCTAAAATGTGATACATTCCTCGGTAGTAATTTTAGAATTATCATAATACTACGATAATTTATTGTATTTGAAAACTTCATCGAAAACATCGGAAATTCATTCAAATGACGTCATAGAAAAAATAACACGCCTGGCTCTCTCTATAAAAGCAGTATTTTATTCATAAATAATTCCCCATTCATGTCATTCATCACAATACTATAATAATTTATTTTATTTAAAAATTAAGACCATGGAGCTACAAGTAATTAAACTCTATGCGTAAAACTTCATCGAAAAAAATCGTACTTCTCTTCGTAAAATCAATGAATATTTCATTCATATCAGCTATGCAGACTCCATGATTTAAATGATTTTGTGTTAAAGAAATACAGCAATTCTAATACAACTCATTCTACATATTTTGCTGTTTGCATTTTACATAGGTGAAAAATAAGCATTTATCACAATACTATAAAAATTTATTTTATTTAAAACTTAAGACCATGGAGCTACAAGTAATTAAACTCTATGCGTAAAACTTCATCGAAAAAAGTCGTACTGCTCTTCGTAAAATCAATGAATATTTCATTCATATCAGCTATGCAGACTCCATGATTTAAATGATTTTGTGTTAAAGAAATACAGCAATTCTAATACAACTCATTCTACATAATTTGCTGTTTGCATTTCACATAGGTGAGAAATAGGCTTCGTTGTAGAAATAATCAAATTTGGATGAGCATTTAAACTCAAATTTATTGTAATTGCGCTGTTTCAGTACGTAGATGCACAGAATGTAATCAAAAATAAATTGGTTTTAGGACGGATACAACACTCAATATGAATAAAAAAGAACTTTAAAAATCACGATTTTGAGACAAGATGGATGCCATACATCATTTTGAAGTGGATCAGGTGATCTTTTCATATCATGGTCACGTGATCGCTTCATATAAGGGGTGATATTATTATTTTAATTTTTATTTAAAAAACTGCTGATTATATTTCGCTGAATTTTTTTATATATTTTATGGAACAATTTGAATATTACCTAAAATTTTCGAAGCAATTTGTGAATTTTAAATCCGCTTAAAAAATGTTTGAAAAATAAGGTCCCATAGGGCTCAATGTATTTTATTTTTTCAACCCGGATTAAAGCCAAAACGAATTGGGTGATATTATTCATTTATATTCCCATAGGTCCTACAGACCGTCTGAACAACATACTAAAATTTCATTGTGATTAAGTCATTTTTATGGCAGTTATCGTGCTAACGGACAGACAGACAGACAGACAGACAGATAGACAGAATGAACAAAGTCATAAACTCTTTTCAACTTTGCTGTAAAGTGTTAAAATTTGACCTAATACTCCTATACATGAAGACTGGCACATACCGCTGTATTTTTAGTCTGTAGCTCAGTATGACTGTGGTTGACACCTTTGCTGATTCTTGTTCTTATATTTGTAGTCAGACTTTCTTTTTCTATAACATTCTCAATCCTCAAATGATGAACTACTACACTGCTTGAAAACACGACTATCTCTTTTCAGATCACTGCTCGAATAATCTTTGCATTATATGCGTTGATTTTCCTTAAATGGATTTACTTTTTAAATGAATGAACTTTGTGGATTAAATTATTAATTTTAATTATAGTTCATCCATTCAACAAGTAAACCCATTTAATGTTTTCCCCCACAAAAATTAAAAATATAAAATATTAATTTCAATATTTAAGAATCCTAATAAAAATAGCATATGTGATTTTAGAATTTGAAAATTAAATTATCAAATTAGAATGTAGAAAAACAGATAAATCAAAGTAATGCATTTAATCGCAAAAAATATGACCCTCCTTAATATGCAGGAGCACGTATAAATCAATCCTACTAAAAAAGGCATATGTGTTTTTAGAATTTGAATATTAAAATAACAAATTAGAATGCAGGAAAACAGATAAATCAGAGTAATGCGCTTTAATCGTAAAAAATATGGCCCTCCTTAATATGCAGGAGCACGTATAAATCAATCCTACTAAAAAGAGCATATGTGTTTTTAGAATTTGAATATTAAATTAAGAAATTAGAATGCAGTAAAACCCAGAAATCAAAGTAATGAATTTTAATCGCAAAAAATATGGCCCTCTATTTAATATACAAGAGCACGTATAAATCAATCCTACTAGAATAGCATAGAATTTGAATATTAAATTAACTAATTAGAATGCAGGAAAATAGATAAATCAAAGTAATGCATTTTAATCGCAAAAAATATGGCTTTCTATTTAATATACAGGAGCACGTATAAATCACTATGCAAGCATATACACACGCTTTGAGTAGCTGTTTAAAAGTTTGATTTTATTTGTAGAAAATGTACTGAGCATGCACAGTTTAAAATGGTTATTTCGCCTTGTTGTGTAATTAAAACTGTGATTCTGCAAATTTACCTGTAGTTTCACGCATGCATGCAAAATGTCATCTTCCTACCTATAGTAGTTGTCGAATGAAAATGATCACAAAATTCAGTCAAAAGTTGATTTCGTTTCGTTAGGAATGGAGAATGGACTTCGCTCGTCCATAATTATAAGCTTTACTCAACTCTGACCTAGTTACGGAATTGTTTTGACATGTTAACTATTCGTCACCTCCATATATGTATCTACGTTTAATTTTAAATTTCAATAATCTGCAGTTTTATAATGTTTATTTTATTAATAAATAGATATAAGAAATTTCCCCCCAAAATGTGTGATACTTCAAAATCAACTATGTAAACCATGATATGTAAACTTCTTAAACTTTGATCGAAATTAAATCAAATCAAAAATATATTTTGTTTTGCGATAATTAAGCCAATATTTTAAACAAGGAGTTTTCGTTGGAATTTAATTTTACTAAAAACCTTTATAAATCATTCTTATTTGGTCACGAAGTTTAAATTCTCATCATTTAGAAATACAATAATTTTATTGAAGTTAAAAAAATATAAAACACAAAAAATGTACGCTAAAATGCGTTACAAAATATTTCTTTTTATGTTATTTGTTATTTAAAACATGATGTCATTCACAAAGCGTTTACAGTCGTTATTCTCAAGATACTGTATGCTTTTTTAAATCTGAAATGGGAAAAATTATAAATAAAATTAGATTCAATATGTTTAATTCTAACAATGTTTAAATGATGTTATATAATTTGACAGTATACTTAAATCTGTTCTAGTGTCATTAAAATTTTTATTTTAATCTTGTCTCTAGTGTTTAAAATCTCATGGAATAAACACAATAATTTTATCAAAATTACAAAACACTTTAAAACTAAAAAATTGCATGCTGAAATGTGTCTTAAATATAATAATTTTTATGGAAAAATTTTAAGCAACATCATATCATTGACAAAGCGTAAACCCCCGCCATTAACCAGATATGGAAATATTTTATCTAAGATCTAAAAATAATTAAAAAGGAATTATATGCAATATGCTTAATGCTTAGAATTTGTACATAATGTAAAGCAGAAATACACGAAGATCACTGATTCATATTCATATCGCTCATATTTATATCGCTCATCACGCGAAATTCTAACGTTCAATATGTTTAATTCTAACAATGTTTAAATGATGTTATATAATTTGACAGTATACTTAAATCTGTTCTAGTGTCATTAAAATTTTTATTTTAATCTTGTCTCTAGTGTTTAAAATCTCATGGAATAAACACAATAATTTTATCAAAATTACAAAACACTTTAAAACTAAAAAATTGCATGCTGAAATGTGTCTTAAATATAATAATTTTTATGGAAAAATTTTAAGCAACATCATATCATTGACAAAGCGTAAACCCCCGCCATTAACCAGATATGGAAATATTTTATCTAAGATCTAAAAATAATTAAAAAGGAATTATATGCAATATGCTTAATGCTTAGAATTTGTACATAATGTAAAGCAGAAATACACGAAGATCACTGATTCATATTCATATCGCTCATATTTATATCGCTCATCACGCGAAATTTTATTTTAATTATAATAAACTTTACTTTTTCAGTCGGTACTCGAGATATACTTAAAGAAATTCAAACTATTTCATTGAAATTAGTTATCCTTTTTTAATTGGCACAAATCCTACTACCTCTCAAGCAGATAGTGCTATAAGAGAAAACCTAATTTGTTTCGTTGTTAATTCACATTTTTATTATTTTTACCCAGGCCTCCCAGATCACCCAACGTATATAGAGCAGTTACAAGGGACGGCCAACAAAAATACTGAAAACAATACACAAAGATATAGAGGCACATAAGACAATAAGCATAGACATACAATATCAACAGAAAAACAATAAACATAAACATACAAAGACATACATAGACGTTAATGAATACGTTCAATCTCGAATAACAGCAGGTAAACTGATGGTTTTAAATTATAAAAAAAAGGATGCAAAAATGTAAAAAAATAATTTTAAATGATCGTTTTGAAACAGTCAAATAAAATGAGAAAAAAACTCAAACGGAAAGAGAAAACAAAAATATATAAACTAACAGGGGAACAGTGCAAAAATTTAGCCCATATCCCATTCATTAATAAAGTAAGAGTATGGGTAACACATAAATCAGAAAATCTGTTTATACCATCACAAACTCCTTTTTCAGTAATAATATAGTTTTTACTTCTTTCGGTTATTTTTTATTTTTCAAAAACTTGAAAACCATGATTGATTAGGACATTGATGAGGACCAGAAAATAAGTGATGGTCAATATCGCCAAAGTAATTGCAAATGCAACTAGAAGTTGATTTAACATGGAAGTAATATTTGTAATCTAAAAAGGGTTCGCTGCCTTTTAAAAGGTATATTATTTCACAGTATTGAATTCTCTATTATGTAGGGAAAGTCAAGTATTGAACACAACATATTATAATGTATTTAATAAATTTAAAACATAGCAACTTAAGCAAATGTTCCCTATATTTATTTATTTTTTTACAAATTCAAATTAAATTTAAATTGTATCTACCTTAAATATTTAAAAAAATAAATATACATAAAATATGATCACAATAGTTTGATGTTATTTCTAATGGTGGTTTGATATTATTTCTAATTTCCCAACAATACACGGTATTACCATGTATTGTTACGAAATTAAAATGCATACTGTTATTAAAAAGAGTATAATTCTGTTTTAAAGCCACAAGCATTAAAATATAGTCACATATATATATATAGTCACAGAATATAAAGTATGTTACAAATACAATCAACTTCTGAAAATAGCTCCATTAATTACCTACAATAAGATTACGAAAAAATCTGCAAACATAATTTTTATCTCTACAACTCATTCTCATTATTTTGAACCAGGAGTTGCTCCAAATTACTAAAACTCAGATCGGAAGTCTCATTCATCATTTTTGGAGAAACTCAAACATTTTATTAATGAAGATAATTCTCAAAATAGTAGAAAATTGCATATGGATATTTTGGGACACTAAATATTTACAAATTTGCATATTACGAAAGTTAAGAGATCGTTTATCAAAACTGTAAATATAGTTAAATTGTGATGCACGTGAGAACGGTGAAACCGAATTTAATGAAATTTTGAGGGTAGACTTGATATTGCCCCATTTAAAATTTAGTCCATTTTTGGAGTTTCTAAGACCAGGGGTTGTCGAGATATTAATTAAAAACGAACAATTAAATATTCCATAGATATAGCATTATACAGACGATATATTCGCCGCATACTTTGCCGCACACTTGAATTAAAAAAGTGATTTCTATTACCTTAGAAGTTTTATGTTAGACATTGTTTCAAAGATTTCCAATATTTTAAGTATTTGAAAGAAGATATCTTTCTCTAGATAGTGGATGATGCTGTGTTACTAACATGGACAAATTTAAAGTGATGGTTACATTCTTGGACTTGAGAAACAATATATATATTTTTTATTGATATCTACTATATAAAAACGCGAATTTAGACTTTGTTGTAGAAATACTCAAAGTTTGATGATCATTCAAACTCAAATATATTGTAATTCCGTTGACGCAGAATACAGATGCACAGAAAATATGCAAAAGTAAAGTGGTTTTAGGACGGATTTAACACTACATATATATTTAAAAGAATTTTAAAAATTACGATTTTGACATAAAATGGATGACATTTATCATTTAAACTCAAATATATTGTAATTGCGTTGTTTCAGAATTTAGATGCACAGAAATTATGCGAAAATAAAGGGGTTTTAGGACGGGCACAAAACTAAATATAAATTAAAAGGAACTTTAAAAATCAGGATTTTGACACAAAATGGATGTCATATTTTATTTTGAAGTGGGTCACGTGATCTCTTCATATCATATAGTTCTAATTATTATTTTAATTTTCATTTCAAAAAGCACCGAATATATTTTGCTGGATTTTTTTTCATTTTTTATGGGATAATTTGAATATTTCCTAAAATTTTCAAAGCAATTTGTGAATTTTAAATTCATTTAAAAAATGTTTGAACCCTATGGGACCTAATTTTTCAATGTATTTCATATTTTCAACCCTGGTTCAATCCAAAACTAATTGGGTGATATTATTTATTTATAGTCACATAAGTTCCACAAACCGTCTGAATAACATACTAAAATTTCATTTTGATAAAGTCATTTTTACGGCAGTTATCGTGCGAACGAACAGACAGACAGACAGACAGAATGAACAAGGTCATAAACACTTTTTAACTATGTTGTCAAGTGTTAATAGATGGATATAAAAATATATCTTATAAATGAACTTTTAATTATATTAATTACGGACTGGTTACATGACTTTAATTTATTTTGACAAAATTTTCAAACTTATATATTGTTTTTAGCCAATAAACTCATTCAGCCGATTGTTGAAACAGAATAAGAGTAGAACGGGTATATCTTCTAATAGAATTTTAGTGTTTTCTTTTAGTATATACAAACGAGATCAAGGTGTTCTATTCTTCAGATCTGCAAATTCAAATCTACGAATTTGCAGGGATATCGCTAACTTGTAACCTTTTATTAAACGTTACCAAATTGACGGAAATATCGTCAAATTGATAAAAATGACACTAAATAAATTAAATTAATTTTAATTTGTTAAAAGACTGTACTGAAATGATGTTTCGGTAGCATTTTTCTGTCAGTCCAATCGCCCTACATAGTAACACATTTAACGAATTTTTAAAATTTCGCCAGATTGATAAAAATGTTTGTAAATCCATAAAAATATCTTGACATTGATAAAACTGCGCTAAATATATGAAATTAATTGTGTTTTGTTAGGGGATGTTATTGTGATGATGTTTTGTCAATATTTCCCCAAGTGGGAGTGTTAGTTCTACAGTCGCACTTGGCGATAAATGTGGCGATTTTGTCGCTAACTTGACGAAAATATCGACAAATGGATAAAATGATGCTAAATTCATCAAAATGATATCGAATTAAGGAAAATTCAATATTTTGCAAAATGAAGTACGATGTTCTAGATAATCTCTGTCGGTTTGTGAGAATTAAATATTTTTTTTCTAAATTTGTTTAGAAACTGAACCAGGATGCTTTATTCTTCAGATCTGCCTTTGAAGATAATTTTGTACATCGAACCCAGATATTCTTATACATTTTTATAGGAATTAAGTAAAATATTTCAAAGGAATATTTTGAGTAACAAAGTCATTTAGAATACTATAGGAGTTTATGCATAATTGTGAAGGTTAAGTTTCTTTATGTTTGTCTCATCATCATAGGAGAACACTGCGCCTAATTGGAGGACATTTTCGGGATATAATTGGAATAGCCCCACTTTAAAATTTTGTTTCGAGTTTCTAGGTCCAGTGGTTGTCCAAATATTAATTTAAAGCGCACAATTTAAAATTCCATAGCGGTAACATTATGCAGACGATATATTTTTCACCAATTTATTTGAAGAAAATGATACCATGTCGCTTAGCAACGGATTTAAATCCCATGTGTTTATGCGGCAGACGAATTATAGTTAATCCTTTTGGATTTAAATAATAATGGTACGTATATAAAATATACTTCATTGATATTGTATTTTTGATTGGATACTACCAATTACGGTCTTTAGGTTTTAATAGTATAATTTTTGATATTTTCGAGTTATTACGCTATTGCTTTATTAATTGTTTGACTGTAGCATTCGTGGAAACTTCACTTCTAACATGCCTCATAGCCTCTTTCGTAACATCTTCACACCAATTTTGTCGATTAGTCTTTCTGTTGAACGGTTTTACCATTTCTAAAATGAACAAAAATTATACATAATTTGTCTATTAGCCTATTTATTTTGAAATATTTTTTTTCTAAATTTCGCGTAAGATGACGAATTCGCCATCTTGCCCGCACTATGTGTTCGTCATCTTACCCGAAAGAGCCATCTCCGCCAGATGACTTCAAATAAAAGACATCAATAAATTTATCAAAAAGAAGCTATTTTGCCACGATTTAACAAGAATTTGAACTTATTGATAAAGCAATTCAATTTCCAGAACATTAATTTTAACGCCGGTTTAAAACCTATTTTAAATACGGGAAAAATTATAACAAAATGTACCTGTAGCTTCTTTATTTCGTGCCATCAAAACAATGCGGTCGATTCTTCTCACATTCAAGATGGACGCTTTGAGCGATATTCTGAAGCTCTTAGTTGTTAATAAGGTCAGCCATTTGCAGGGTTTCGGAGATAACTCGATTTGGTCACCTTACCCAATTCGTTAACTTACCCGAATCTCCCCTATATAATGACGTTATTATTGATGGACATATAATGAAGAATAATGTAATAAGAATTAATTCTAAACTTAAAAGAAGAAGAAGAATGTTTCGTCATCAATAAAGCCTAATAATTCTTAAAATTATTATAGTATTTAAAAATTGATTTTAGAATTCACTTCCTGAAGAAATTCTGGAAGATATTTAGTGGTTTACCAGTTAGCTGTAACTGTCTTCTGTCCCTATAGCTTTATGGCTTTGACAAGACCTGTACTTCTAAAGAACACGGCATACATTACTTTTTTCATTGCTCGTTGTCTTTTCACCCATTGCTGATTTAGGGTCATTTTCAAAGACTCATACTTTACTTTCTTGACTTGTTGGAACGTCAAAAAACGGTATGTACGTTTCATCATCAGTTATGATTTTAGAAATAATTCTGTGTCTAAAATCATTAAATAACTTTAAGGTTTCTTTGCTGATTCTGATATGCTCCACTTTTTGGTATTCTGTTAAATTATGGATGACCCAACGGCAAACTAATTTTTTCATATAGAGTGTTTTATGAATAATTTTATGTATAGCTACGGATTCAATGTTAAGTTACTTCTGTATCATTTGGTAGGTACAGCGATTATCATCGATTAAAATTTTTCAAATGGCCGATACATTTCCTGGGATTACAGCTGATAAAGGCCTTCTTGTATATTCTTTAGTCAGGAGAAAGTTTCAACCTCTTCTAAACTCTGTAAAACATCTGAATACAGTGACACTTGATGGAGAAATGTGCTAATTGTTGTCGTTGAAGAAATTCTTCTTGATTTAGCTCCACTTTAAAATTCTAGAAAATCATATCTCGATAATGCTCTCGCGTCAACTCCATTTTCTTTTCTTTCTAAATTTATTCTACGATATCTAAATTGTAATTGTTGCCACAAATTATCAGCTATATTTCACAAATTTCAATTTAATTCTTACATCATTAAATATTTATATTTACTTAAAATTAACAAAATATAATACATCTTGGTCTGGTATCTTCGAAAATTCTATTCCATTAATTACCTAAATATCTTAGAAAAAATTCCGCTCACTGCAATTTTCTGCGTCACAGCTCTTCCTTCGTTTTACAACTGGGTTGATTCTAATTTACGAGATCTTTATTCTGAAGTCTCATTCATCACTCGAGATGAGTTCAAACATTTTTGCAATGAAGATAATGTTCCTCAAAATATAGGGTGATCACATAGATTATTTTGGAGTACTTATTAGCATATCATAGTGTAAAAAAATGTAAATTATGAACGTTAAAATATCGTTCTTTAAACAGCTATTGCTTTTTCTTTCCTGATAATAAATCGTGTTGTAATCTATTCAGAATACTAGTTTAACTGATTATTTATATTAATGTGTCTAAAACCGGAATGTCGTGGCGCTTTGGATCGATACGAATATAATATTGTTGTTTAGAATATATTTTAAGCTTACCGATATCAGAAATTATCAATCGTAAGGAATCAAGTCGATTGTTGGTAATGTTATTAAAAAGGGATTCATGATTAAAATGTGCAATTTAAAGATATCTAGAAGATTTATTTAGCTGTTAAAAATAATCCAATCTCCATAGGAACACACTTTATGATATATGGATACGAATTCAGTGAAAACTAGTAATTTTGAACGCCAAGGGTTCCGAACACCAAGGGTTAATTGGGCGCTGCAAGTGTTAAAAATGAGTAACAGTTACAGACGACTCAGCTTTTGTGAATTTTGTGGATATTTGTGAAATTTTAATTTTACCACCTGCGTTTTATATAATTGTTAATTATTACTTACAGTAGTATGAATATCGTCCAAATTTCCGGAATTGCTTTGCATCAAGAACTGTTGTATGAAAACAATGACAATTATGTTGATGTGCTTAAATTGATTAGTTGTCTAAAGAACTTCAAATACAATGTATCCATCAAATGATCACGCATCGGTGTATGTTTTATTTTTCTTTTTACTTTTAAATAGTGACGAATCTGTTGGTCGTCACTCAAAACCGAGATTTCGATCCATGTCCCAATTCACCAAGTCGACTAGGAGCGAGTTTCAATAGAATGGGAGTGAAAAGGAACTTCTTGCATTAGAAAATCTGGAATGTTCTGCTAAGGAGGTGGACGTATCTTGAGGAACATGTGATTAGAAAGAATTATTTCAATATTTTCATAAAAAACAATCCAACTGAGGACTGTAGCATTAGAAGTGTCTGTTGATATGACAAATATTGTCCAGAATTGAACAGTTTTTCCTTTGTCAACGTTTAATCGATGTTTTGTCTATAGCCAGTGTTAAGTGTTTTCAATTTTTATTTGATTGCTATTGTTTCTCTTGTGAACTGCCAACTGAATTAAGTACTCCAGTAAGAAAATGTGTCAAAATGTTGTCAGATTATTTAAAAGATTGCTAATTGGAAGTGCAGCTGGGTTCCTAGTTTAATGACCCTATATTTATATCGCGTAGATGGCGTTCTTAAATCGATGCCTTTACTTATCCACGTGTTTTTAACACTTTACAACAAAGTTGAAAAGTGTTTATGACTTTGATCATTATGTCTGTCTGTCTGTCTATTAGCACGATAACTGCCGTAAAAATGACTTAATCAAAATGAAATTTTAGTATGTTGTTCAGACGGTCTGTAGGACCTATGGGAATATAAATGAATAATATCACCCAATTAGTTTTGGATTGAACCCAGGTGGAAAAAATGAAATACATTGACCCATGTGGCACCTAATTTTTCAAACATTTTTTAAGCGGATTTAAAATTCGCAAATTGCTTCGAAAATTTTAGGTTATATTCAAATTGTTCCATAAAATATATAAAAAAAAATTCAGCGAAATATATTCAGTAGTTTTTAAATAAAAATTAAAATAATAATAACGCCTCTTACATGAAGCGATCACGTGACCATGATATGAAAATATCACGTGACCAACTTCAAAATGATGTATGGCATCCATCTTGTTTCAAAATGGTGATTTTTAAAGTTCTTTTTAATTCATATTGAGTGTTGTATCCGTTTTAAAACCACTTTATGTTTGGTTACATTCTGTGCATCTACATACTGAAACAACACAATTACAATAAATTTGAGTTTAAATGCTCATCCAAATTTGATTATTTCTACAACGAAGCCTATTTTTCACCTATGTAAAATGTAAACAACAAAATATGTAGAATGAGTTGTATTAGAATTGCTGTATTTCTTTAACACAATCATTTAGTTCATGGAGTCTGCATAGCTGATATGAATGCAATATTCATTGATTTTACAAAGAGAAGGACGGTTTTTTTCGATGAAGTTTTACGCATAGAGTTTAATTACTTGTAGCTCCATGGTCTTAATTATTAAATAAAATAAATTATTATAGTATTGTGACGAACGACATGAATGGGAAATTATTTATGAATGAAATGCTGCTTTTATAGAGAGAGAGCGAGGCGCGTTATTTTTTCTATGACGTCATTTGAATGAATTTCAATTGTTTTCGATGAAGTTTTCAAATATAATAAATTATCGTTGTATTATGATAATTCTAAAATTATTAGCGAGGAGTGTATCACATTTTAGAGATGTTTAAACCAGGCAATTTATATTTCAATGCCGTCCTTTGAATGAAGTTCATTTTTTTTCGATGAAGGTTTAAGTTTTGAAATATAATAAATTAATGTAGTATTGTGATAAGTTTTAAAATATTACCGAGGAATGTATTGCACATTTTAGACATATTTAAATAAAATTGCATTGAAGTTGGTAAGTGTTTCATAATCAATGCTTTAAGCGTGATTGATCTTTCTTGTTTTATCTTTACCTGGTTCGCTAGGTATTTTTCAATTGCATTTTATGTTTATGTAAGCGGTTTGAAATATTTTTATACTATCGTACATTTAAGTTAGGATTCGTCACAGAATTCATCATTTCAATGCCACGCTTTTTCGTTTGTTTTACCCTATTTAGAGACAAATCAGCTCTTTGATTTGTCATGGAATTTTAATCATTTCATAAATTATTTTGATACCTATTAGTTTCATAAAATGCTTCTATAGGTGTTTCTACTAACTACCGTTGACTTTTGGCTAATAAGCATCTAAGCATAAGTCTTACTTTAATTGGGGATACTTTAATGGAGAAAATTCTATATCCTGGAGGTAAAAGTAATAAGTTAAAACTTTATATTAAGAAAACGTCATATCGCTTGAGACAACACGAAATTGTCCAAATTGTGCAAAACGAATTAAACCCAGTGAGTTTATATTTGGAATATATATATATATATATATATATACATATATATATATATATATATATATATATATATATATATATATATATATATATATATATATATATATATATATATATATATATATATATATATATATATATATATATATATATATATATATATATATGTGTGTGTGTGTGTGTGTGTGTGTTGCTAAGAAACGGATTTAAACCCAATGAGTTATTACAGCAGTAAATATTTTTCGATTAAAATAATAAAGTAATACATTTATAGATATATATATATATATATATATATTGGTATTGCATTATTCAGTGGATCATATAATTACGGTCTTTGGTTTAACGAGTTTAGATTATTGATATTTTCAAATTCTTTCACAATTTGTTCTATTTTGGGGAAACGTTTTAAAATTCATATATTGCAGTACGGGCGCATCTTTTAATACATGGGTATAATATTCTAATCTACGAAAATATAAATGATTACATCCGTCCGTCCCTGTACTTACGTCCGTCCGTCCCTCTTAGCGAGAGATTTAGCACGGTTTTTTTTGGTAGGTTATTTTGCGAAATTGAGGAACATGTTGTCGAATCGCTAAAAATATTGCCAAATTGATAAAAATGATGCCAAATTAATGAAATCACTTTTCTTTTGAAAGGGGATAGTATTGTAATGATGTTTCGGTAGTTTTCGACTGTCAGTCCATCGTACTTGACAACAAATTTGGCGACCTTCTTGAATGTGGCTAAATTGCTCAAATATTATCAAATAATCGAAAATATCGCCAAATCGATAAAACTGTTATCGTCTGGATAAAAATGACACCAAATCAATGAATCTAATTGCGCTTTGATAGATAATAGTATTGTAATGATGTTTCATTAGCGTTTGTCTCTTAGTCCAACTGTCCCATTCTCTGGCAAATCTTGGCGACATTTTTAATTCTGTCAAATTAATGAAAGTGCGGCCGAATTGATAAAATGATGTTAATTCATTAGAATGACTCCTAATTCATGAAAATGTAATATTTTGCAAAATTAAATTCAATTTCCTTGATAATCCTCGTCGCTTTGTGAGAATTAAATAATAGTTTTCGTAAACGTGTTTACAAACGTTATCAGGATGTTTTTTTTCTTCATATCTGCCTGTGAAGATAATTTTGTAAGGCGAGAACAGATATTCTTATACATATTTTAAGGAGAATGAAATTCAATGTTTTAATAAAATGTTTAGAAAAACAAAGTCATTTAAATAAATTATAGGAATATGCACATAATTCAAGTTTTAATTCCTTTAAATTTTATATATTCCGTGCGAAGAACGGGTATACTGCTAGTAAATACAAATATTATTAGTCACATTGTCATTAAAAATATAAAATAATTCGAAATTGCATAGAAAAGAAATATCTTATTGTAAGAAACATTTATTTAAAAAAAAGTTTATTTTATCTTAAAACAAATTTATTAAAAGTTCTTTTTTTTTGACGCAGCATCCTATCCTTCTCTTTCAGATCTGGTGAGTGCTAATTTAAAATGTGGTCTGGACTGAATTTCCATTTATCATTGAAGCAGATCAAGAATTTCTGTAATGAAGATAATTTTACTGAGCATAATTCTAAGATATATTTCTTTCATGGGTATTGTTTACGCACTTGTTAAAATAGCAGAAAGAGATAGGTCTAAAGTTGTTACTTTCTCTATATAGACTATAATGTACAAGGAACATATTGTAACGGGATCGAAAATTCGAATTCGAATTTTCGGCAGAAGAACACGTTTCAAGCATTCCTGAAATCGAATCGAGCGTTGTTGAGGTGATGTCTGTTTGTATGTAAGTATTTGAGTGTAAGTGTACGTGTAAGAGATATCTCACAAACGAAAAGAGCAATTCGAAAAACAATTGGGTGCGATTAGTACAATCACTGAATACTGGAAATATAAAGATTTTTTAAGCGGAATCGAATGTTCAGAAGAGTATTAGAATAAATTTTTGAAAAAAATCATTTAAGAAGCAGGATGTTTAAAAATGCTAAATAAATAATATTTTCTTTCGTAATTTATCGAAAATGTCACCAACTTTAGAACGATAGCATAAACTTTTCTCGAAATATAATTTTATTTTGCATAAATTTATCAAAAAAGATACATAAAATTAGAATTGACATGAAACAAAAAGTTACATAGAAAAACAGCAAACAAACTTATATAATTTGACACTAGTGATAAACTTGACAAAATATTGCCAACTTAGGGCCTTTCTAAAAATGGTGACAAATTGACAAAAATGTCGCAAATGACCCAATGTGATGAAAATTCAATATTTTCTCATGATCAAAAGCGTTTAGTATATGGACTGCATTGCTTAGCGGACGCTATCAAGATTTCTAATTTTCAAGTTAGATTTGCTTGAAAAGTTTATTTGATACTTCAACAAAGATTTATATATTCTCATGCACAAAAACGCCAAATGTTAATGACCAATCCTACTTTATAGGTGTTACACCATGGTTTTAGAATAGTAGTTTCTTGTTAAATTTGTGAAATCATTGCATTATATGCAAATAAAGTTATGTTATACACATGCAAAAAATGAAAATTAACATATTTGATTCCAGCAATTTTTAACTTCTATTACAATAATACTTTGAAAGATAAATGTTTCTCCAATTTTCAACTAAGTTAATGTTAAGTGATGAAAAATTAGAGAAGCCACATTAATAGCTAAATAAAGAAGGAGAACGTACAAATTAAAAAGATAAAAAATGTCAAATATTTGAAGAGTTTTACAAAACAGAAGATAATTATGTACTTTCGACAAAGCTCGAAAATAAAAACTGAATTGCGCAAAAGCAAAATTTAAGCAAAAAAAATGTTTAGAAAAATATTTGGTTATTATTTTAGTACATAACGTATAAGGAAAGTATTGTGATGGGGTCGAAAATTCAAATTCGAGTTTTCGACGGGAGAGCATGTTCCAAGCATCCCCGTTCACGAATCAAACAGTTTTGAGGTGGTGTCTCTCTGTGTGTGTGTGTGAAAGTATGTGTGTGTGTGTGTGTCAGTGAATCTGTGGAGACGATAACTGACGAACAAATGGCCCGATTCGAACGAAATTTGTCCCAAAAATCACAATCCATGAATAACCTGAAACCTATTGTTTTTAAACGTGATCGAACGTTCAGAACCCCCTAAATTGTCGAGTGAAATTTTGAAAAAATCATCAAAAAATCAAAACCTTTATTAAAGCTAGGCAAATAGACGTTTCTAAAGTAATTTTTCCTTAGATAACGATTAACATAAACTTTAGACCGCTAGTATGAACCTTCTCGTAATATTGCACATTTTTAAAATAAATTCATCAAAAAATCCGATAAATTAAAAAAATATATTAACTGTTGAGAAAGATGTTCACTTTTCATATGTAATATCATGCGATAAATTGTTTGACATCATTCTCGTTGATCTAGCTCGTTTCATTCATGAGAAAAGATACTTTGAGTAATACTTTTGTATTTGAACGCCAATAGTTATTTATATGCTATAAGAATAACTTATTTCCCCGGCCATACGCTTGGCGAGATTTTGGCGCCGAATTTGACGGAATGTCGCCAACTTGTCGATGTTTTTAAATGTTGCCAAATTAACGGAAATCTCGCCAAATGTATAAAAATGACACTAAATCAGTGAAAATGACGACTAATTGACGAAAATCAAATTTCTTAGAAAGAATAGAAATAGCTACTACTATAAGAAAAACCAATTTTTTGTTGTAAAGATAGTAAATTCATTGCATTATATAAGGAAAGTCATGTGTTGCACACATCAGATTTTTTTTGCTTGTACTATAAAAATAAATTGGATCTATTGCTCTTATATGAAATTATTAGAAGATGAAAATGAATCCAAACTTATAATTTTGGGCTCTTAGCAATGCATGTAATATGAATTGAACCGTGGGATTTATGGATTAAACGGGATTTTTGTACTTTTAGATATAATGTCCGCAAAACCGTAAAATGTAGTGTTTCTAATTCATGTTCTACATGTTCTAACTCTTAACAATTATTGTTAACAATTGAAATATCTATAGTTTATAAGTCGCTTGCTCCGAAAACAAAGAGACCAACTTAATACAGAAGCTTGTGGATTGCCGAGTATAAAACGATTTACCGAGTATAAAACGATATTTGTCAAGATTTAGTTTTATTTACAGCATTAAACAAAGCGGTTGGGTAAAGTGCACTCACTTTACGCAGTCACTTGGACTTGATAAAGTACACTTTACTCAGGTTCTCCGCGGATTATTCTTATTGCATGCATTACCCGTTACAGTATTCTAAGTACAGAACTTCCGTCCTTTTTCGAAATATTTTTTGACCTATGTTTTCAGATTTTGCAACCATTTTATCTCTCTCATTCATTTAATTTCCCCATTGAGAGGGTGAACCCTGGGGAACGTAATGGAAGTGATGAAAAATGGAAGCGTTGCTGCGAATGGATGAAAAAGAAACTGAATTGCAAGTTATGGAGGAGACAAGAATATCAGAAACTTGGGGGTTTATTTCAAACAGATATTTGCAATTTTGACACTATCTATTATTTTATGTCTGCTTTGTACAGACATTCTGGATGTATACGTAATTATTAATTTATCTGAGATACGTGGTTGATTTAGTTTGCGTATATTTAATTATAATTTCAAATACACATTAATAAAATGGTATTTATTACTTTCCTTATATACAATAATGTATAAGGAAAGAAAGTATTGTGACGGGGTCGAAAATTCGAATTCGAGCTTTCAACAGGAGAGCACGTTTCAAGAATCACTGATCACGAATCGAACATTTTTGAGATGATATCTGTGTGTGTGGGTCAGTGAGTCTGTGGAGACGATAACTTACGAATGATTGGACCGAGTCAAACGAAATTTGGTATAAAATCTACAATCAGTGAATACTGGAAGCCTATTGCTTTTATACGCAATCGAATGTTCAGAACTCCCCTAAATTTTCGAGTGAAATTTTGAAAAAATCATTAAAAACTGAAAGCCTTTAATAAAGTTACACGAATAGACATTGATTATGTAATTTTTCATTAGAAAACGATTGACGCAAATTTTAGAACGCTAGCACGAACCGTTCTCGAGATATTGCACATTTTTCGAAAAAAATTATCAAAAAATCATGCAAAACGAAAAAAGAATTATTATATTGAGAAACATCTTCACTTTTCATATGTAATTTCATGCGATAAATTTGGTGACATCATTCTCGTGGATCTAGCTCTTTCCATTCATGAAAAAAGCGACTTTGAGTAATACTTTCGTATTTGAACGCCAATAGCCATTTATCTGTTGTAAGAATAACTTATTTCTCCATCCATAACGCTTGGCGAAATTTTGGCGACGAATTTGGTGGAATGTCGCCAACTTGGCGACTTGTTTAAATGTTGCTTAAATTAACGATAAACTCGCCAAATGGATAAAAATAAGGCTAAATCAATGAAAATGACAAATAATTGACGAAAATTCAATATCTTGGAAAGAATATATCTACTATAAGAATAACCTATTTTTTTACTGTTAAAGTAGTAAATTCATTGCATTATATAAGTAAAGTCATGTGTTGCCCACATCAGATTTCTTTATGGTGCTGTAACATTAATAGACAAAAAATGTTCTCACCTATTAATTAGACTTGACCTTCTAGAAGCTACATAATAATATTCAATATACATATATATTAAATAAAAATGACATGGAGAATAACGATAATTATTTTACATTTTTAAGACATGTATTATGTTTAACATAAATTAAAACAACTATTGTATAACATTGAAATCGAGATAAATATTTCGATACAATTACAGTATTTTTACAACAAAGATTTTGAATTTTTCATCAGCAACAGTTTTTTCACTAACATGTAAATGGGTTTTACAACACTTCAGTGAAACCTTCTAATTTGGCAAGGGCTGAAAAATGTCCATGATAGCTTAATGTTTAAACTCGTGTTTACAAGATGTTTGCAGTATTTGCTATGAAATTTAGACTCTGCTTCTATTGAAAACGCACATCATTTCTGAGAAAAATAAGGTATTGTAAAAGTAGAGCTAAAAAATATCATATGTGACTGTACATGACTAGGGGTTGGCATTACTTTAATGATGTTCATATTACTGCAATTTTTAACTGTGAATATCATTATAAAAGTAATTTTATTGATAAAAATAACTACTGATACTTGTGTGATCACTTATAGGTGGTAAAATATAAATTCAATATCAAAAATATTGAATGCACTATGTGACTGCCATTTATTCTTTGATCATTAGCCACATTGTGAGCCCTCATTAGCCAAATTCATATTTCGATTTAACCAATGTATTGTCTACGAAACTTGCCTTTTAAATGATGGCGAGTTTATTGTATGAAAATAGCCCTCATTGATCGCATTATTATTGTATGTAATGTTCTATGAATGTTAAATATTTCATGCCACTGTATGGTATTCTGCTGCAACTATTGTGATTGCACAAGATGTCTTCAGTTTAAAAGTGCAATATATTCTTTAGTGTCTCTGTCACTGAGAGTTGTGATATCCTTAGTCCAAATTGGAGACTGATGTAAGATTATTTTTTAAATATTTTATTTATATCAGATATCTACTAATGTTTTGATGATTTTGTTCTGGCTGGTTAACTGCTATCAACAATTATGATCATACATGTCCTAGTTTCCACTTCATGGCTAGCTAGCTACATGTAGTCTTCATGCACGTATATTGCATTGTTACATACTCCCTAATTATAGGTGAATATGGCTGAATTACTGTAAAAGCCTGCATTGCACCCGCTGCTTTAAACAGCCGGCATATATTTGGTGCATAAACTTTCAACTGAAGAAAAGTACATGATAGCTGATACATTATTTTATTAAATCAAGTATTAAAGGAGTTTTTTATTATCATTGATTTTAATTATGGCCATTTCAGTCGTTTTGTTATTTACAATGAAAATTGCGTACAATAAATATTAAAAGAAAAACGAGTTACATCTGCACCTACACGATGTTATAACTTTTATACATATGTATATACTCGCTTTGGTGAGAAATGTAACTGATTAAGTCCAATTTCCCAAAAAGTAAAAGATAAAGTGCCTGCATAGAATACGATCAATTTTAAATAAGTAATTTATTTATATAGTCTGCTGCAAATTATAAAAAATGACAATGTTTCAATAGATCAAACTATAAAATGTCAACTGTTCAGAATAGTATTGGTGGTTCTAATCCTTGCTGGGATATGTGTTCTTAACAATGGCACCTGAGCGACCTACCCTGTAGGTTGTATACAAAGGATCAGGGAAAAAACCGAAAAAACGAGTTTCGATTTTTACATTGTCATGTCGCAATTCTGCGCCATGAGCCTTTTTGTATTTTCTGCGAGAGAAACATCCTTCTCTCCGTTCGTGCCAGTACAGTGTTTTTACTAACACTTGTTTCCATTGAAATTACATTAAAAAGCGCATTTCGTCGAGAAAGCGTTGGTTTGTCTAGACTTAGTGTCGGGCCGTGGAGCGTGACGTTTTGGATGTGTAGTTGCTATGTGAGCGCGCCGTCCAATCAGGAAGAGGCGCATTTTTTTGCGAAAGAGAACTTGCGTGGGCTCAGAGGACCCATTTTTTCGCTCGCTTGGTGCTGGAATTTTTCGACTGAAAGGTCGCATCGAAAGTTTTGTCTAATTTTTAGACAAAAGGCTTTGGCCAAAATGGCTTGCCGTTCATCTGGAGCTGAAGAAGAGGAGCCTGGAACCTTTCATTAATTATCCTGATGCAAATTTATTCTAAATTATATTTTTTTTATTCCAGGAACATTCCGATGACGACTCTGGAAATTGAGAGCGTAGAATGACGGTTTTGTTCAATTCGAGGCATTGTATACGGAAGTTCGGGTTCTAAAGATTTTGGAATCTACGTTGGTTTCGCCCTGTGAACTTTTTGAATTACCAGCTAAAAACCCGTGATATTTTGATGCGAAACGGAGCTCCAAAAATTTGTTAATCTTGTATCAAGGTAAATTTTCTTTTTTCCGGAAACAATGTTTCCGAAATGGCACTGGCATGATGAAATTAAATTTAATAACAAAAATGGCTCATATTAAATTATTTAAAGTTAAATTTGGAAAGATTTAAGATCGTACGATTAAATACATTGAATACTTGTTATGCAACATATATATTTTTACCAGAGCACTGTTAAATGTGTCTAATAAGTGAAGCTCTGAAGTTTTATTTATAATTGAAAGTTAAAATGCAAATGTTGAATTCTTTGAAAAATCTAAAAATAAATCAATATTTAAGTTTGTGTTTATGTGTCATAAAGTTGAAAGTGCAAAAAGCACAGAAGCCCATATGCACCTGATTATATGTGTAATTGAAAAATATTTGTTGCATATATTTCTCAAATTCATATGTCATACACACAAAATTTTATGTGGAAAAAGTAAATTTAAAAATTTCAAGAACACATACATTAACTTAAGTGCACACATATTGGTCTCTTGTTGCTGTGCTAATGCAAATATATTAAAAAGAAAAGGGAAAATTTTTTTTTCTTTGACATGTTTCACATACAATTGGTTGCTCACCTATGTTGACAGAGGTGATTAGTCGTCCAACACTAACTTGACTCGACACTGTATTATCAATACAAGCTTGAGTTGACAGATTCACATACACTGATTGTATATCAGAATTACTGGCATTTATCACATACAAATATCATAATCAGTGGCCACAGTCATCAGCGTTTTGGGCTTACTGATGGTTATAAAAATCAGAGTTGTTGGCACATTCACATACAATATTGTTGTTTTTCCTACTATTACTTGGCTGGACACTGCATTATCACACAGAATTCAGTGGGTGTTTTCTGACATTATCTTCACATACAAATTATTTTGCTGGTTGCAAAAGTGCTGGCAACTTCACAAATATTGTGTTTCTGACTTGCTCTTCACAAGAACTGTGTTACTCAATGGATCAAGTCAGATTCTCTTGTTGATCACATATTGGTGAAAGTGAAATCATTTTTCCACAATAAACTGTGTTTCGTGATAAATTTGAATCTATTTGGTGAAAAACCTTGTGAAAAAAAAAAAAAAAAAAAAAAAAAAAAAAAATGCCTAAATCTAGAAATACGAGAGCAAGCAGGAGTAGTGACTCCTCTACACAACCTGGTTCACGAAACCGTGTGCCTTCGGTGTCTCCGCCACGACTTTCTCCAAATTCTGGCAGATCAGCTTCCGCTGTCAGAGACCCTGACAAAGTGAAGGTCGGAATTGGATCACAGTTCCTTGGATCCATTCCAAGTTTTGCTGGCAATGCAAATGAATCTTTTCACGAATTTTTGGAGAAATTTCTTCTGGTTGCTGAACATGCCGAGTGGTCTAATAAAGACAGAATTTTCGTTCTGAAGTTGAAATTATCTGGTCGTGCAGAAAGACTGATTAAATCTATCCCGAAGCTAAACCAAAGCACGAATTTTTCAGAATTAGTGAATACACTCAAGGACAATTTTATGAAAAAAGAAAATATTGCCAAAAATGTCGCTTCCCTGGTAAACTGTAAACAAATGACAGGGGAAAGTGTTCGTGATTATGCAAATCGAATAGAGGCTGAATCGTATGTTGCCTTTCCGCAAGATGTTGTGTCTGATAATGAAGATTCCTTGAGAACTGCTATTTTGCTCAACTCTTTTAAAAAGGGGTTAAAAAGCCTTTTTAGAAAAGCCGTCTTATCTGCAAATCCACAGTCATTTGAAGCTGCGAAAGAAATAGCCATTCTGGAAGAAGAAGTACAGAATGAAGAGCTGGAAGAAATGACAGAGGACATAAATACAGTGAGAATTGAAAAAGACACTAAACAGGAAATTGAAGAGTTGAAGAATGAATTAAATTTAAAGAAGAAGGAATTTGAGAAATTAAGAAGAAAATTTAGTGAAAATTCAGAGAAAAGGAAGAAAAGACTGAATGAAATAAGAGAAGATCTGGAAAAGAGCAATTCCAGTTTTGAAGATTCCTTCTTGGATACGCCCTCTACAAGCAGATACAATGAAAATGAATTGGAAGAGGAAGATTGGGAAGATATTCCAGTAAAGAAGAAACATAAACCATCAACATCTTTCAGAACTTCTACACCATCCAAAAGATCTGAAAGTAGAAACCGTTTCAGTCAAAGAAGAATTCCAGTTGCCTCACAGGAAGAAGAGTGGTACGTTAAAAGTCCATATCAAAATTATTCTCCAAGAAAAAATTCCTTATTCTTTAGAAGACCTTTTCGTAACAGTTCATATAGAAATTCAATTTTCCACAGAAGATATTTTTCAAATTTTAGAAATTCCTTTGATAATTATAAATCACAAAACTTCAATAATTTTGGATATAGAAGAAATAACAGATACTTTAATAGTAGATTTGGTAATAGAAGACAATTCGGAAGACAGAATTTCAGAAGACAAAATTTTCAATCTCCATTAGTTAATAGACGAAATTCTGAAGTTAGTTACATGACTGAAAGCGAGACTCCTTGCCAAAACAATTTTCCTATTATTCAAGTTTTTGTTGAAGATGTCACACTAAATGCCTTAATCGACACTGGAAGTTCTATAAACATTATCTATAGTGATGCTTTACACAAAATCAACCCGAGAAAAGTACAATTAAAACATACATCCACTATTCTAAGAGGAATCGGAAGTCAGAACATTTTGGTTGAGAGAAAAGCTTCTTTTCCCATGATCATTGGAAATGAAAGAGATGTGATTGAATGCTGCATTTTAAATACACCTACCCCAGGAAGGTACAACATGATTTTAGGAAGTACATTTTTACATGAGAAACAAGTGACAATTACTTATAGACATAAACGTGTAAATTTTTTGTACTGTAGTATTCCCTTTACTGAATTTACCGAATCACAAAGCTTTACTGTGATTTCTGATTATGTACAATTTAAACCAGACGAGAGTTATGCAATAAGCCATGATTTTGACAGAAGAAATTACAATTTTACAAATGATGTAGATTATAGATTCAAAGACACAAATTTTTCAAGAAATTATGAAAATAGATGTAATAATGGATATTTATTTGAACAAAACAATTTTCACAATGAATTTAGAGACGTTGATTTTAGAGATTTTGATGCAAATGGAAATGAAAGGTCAAATTATGAATGCGAAAATGATTTATATGAAAGACAGATGAATGACAATGTATATACAGACAGATTTTTGACAAAAGACAATACCAGTAACAATGAAATATCTCAGACAGATTGTGATAAACATGATGAAGGAAGTTCACAACAAAATCAGGCAATAGGGATTGCCAAAGCTTTCAACAAATGTGTTCTAAAACCATTTTCGGAAACTTTTATTAAATTAAAAAGAAATTACAAAATTGAAAAAGACACGACAATTCTGCTTGAACCTATCAATAATAAAGAATTTTCTGCAAACAAAATTTTTGTAGCCAGAAGTATCCACAAAATTCCTGAAAATGACTTTTTGTATGCTAAAGTTGCAAACCCATCTGAAAAAATTGTTTACATTAACAAAGGAATGAAATTGGGAACTTTCGAAAACATCCATGAATCTGAAATTGACATAAATAATAGAGTTGATATTGAAAACTGTATTGAAGAAAATGAAACATTTGATGCATGGGGAGGAGATTTTGATCTTAAACATATGAACTATGCACAAAAATCTTTGCTTTTAAAATTACTAAGTAAATATAAACATGTTTTTGCTAAAAATATGAAAGAATTGTCTGGATGCGACACTATTTTGCACGAAATTAATCTTGAATCTAACATACCTGTTAGACAGAAGCCATACCGCATTCCACACAATTTACAGAAAGAACTTTCACGCCAGGTAAACGAACTCCTTGATGCAAAAATCATTCAGCGCAGTACATCACCTTACAATACTCCAGTGCTTTTTGTTAAGAAACCTGATGGAAGTTACCGTTTGGTAGCGGATTTTCGAAAGCTCAATAAGATCACTATTGTTGAGAACTTTCCGATTCCAAATATATCGGAATTAATCGATAACTTGTCTGGAGCCTTGTATTTTTCTACCCTGGACCTAACCAGTGGATTTTACCAATTGTGTTTACATCCTGATGATTATCCGAAGACTTCTTTTTCAACACCTGATGGCCACTTTGAATGGACCAGAACCCCATTTGGTCTTAAGAATGCGCCTGCATCCTTTCAGAGACTCATGTCTCTGGTGCTGGCTGGCATATCTGGAATTTACATAGATGATATTATAGTTGCTTCAAGAACATTCGAAGAACATTTGAAAAAACTAGAAGAGATTTTTGTAAGATTAAGTAAACATGGTCTTAAATTGAAACCAAGCAAATGCCATTTTTTCAGAAAAACAATTAAGTATCTTGGATTTTTGGTATCAAATGGAAAAGTACAACCTGATACTCATAATTTGGAAGTTGTAGAGAAATTCAAAATTCCTAAATCAATTAAGAATGTGAGACAATTTCTTGGACTCACTGGATTCTATAGAAAATTCATAAAAGATTATGCAGAACTGACCTTGCCATTGACAGAATTATTGAAAACTAAGAATAATGAAAGTAAAAAGAAATTTATTTGGACTAATGAAGCTCAAAAATCTTTTGAAATTTTAAAGGGAAAACTTTTGTCAAAACCAATTTTGACCCTTCCAGATTTTAGAAAACCATTTATTTTACATACAGACGCATCAAATCACTCTTTAGGTAGCTATTTGTCTCAAGAAGATGAGAATAAAATTTTGCATCCAATATCTTACGCAAGCAGAAAGCTTAGTGAAGCAGAATGTAAATACAGTGTTGTCGAAAGAGAAGCATTAGCTGTTGTTTGGGCTACTAACTATTATAAACATTATTTAATTGGAAAACCTTTCACAATTTTTTGTGACCAGAAGTCACTAACATTCGTATTTAAATTAAAAGATCCTACATCTAGATTGGCTAGATGGATTGCATCCTTATCACAATTTGATTATCAAATAGTACATAAACCAGGAAAAGCAAATGTTGTTGCTGATTATATGTCAAGAAATGTAGATGAATGTACAAATACTATTAACAATATTCCACAAAGATTCGTGTCAGAATATAAAGTTATAAATCAAAATGTTAATCAAAATTTTCCAAGTGTAAATCAAAATTCTCAAAGTTCTAATAATATAAACAATACTAATAGTAGCAATAGAAGAGAATCAGAAATCAATTTGAATCCAGCAAATACAAATGAAGAAAATGAAATTTGTGCTGTTAATAATAATGAAAGTGAAATGCAAAATGAAAATAACATACAAATTGGTCAATTGGAACAGACATTTACTTGTCCTACCTTGCTCATAAGAATTAAGAATGCTCAGAAATCTGACCCAAGGTGCAATAAAATTATAGATCTCTTAGATAAAAATATAAAACCTTACCCACAAACTTTGGTATTTTTTAGAAAAGATGATATTCTGTGGTGTACTCACAAACACCCAAAGCGTAGACATCAAGAACAAGAAAGAGTTGTTGTTCCGCAAGAACTTGTGTCTGAAATTTTATGGTTACATCATGACTGTCCCACTTATGCACATTGTGGATTTAGAAGAACTTTAGCTTCTGTAAGTAGAAAATATTTTTGGCAGGGAATGTATTCCCAAACACAAAATTATGTTTCATCTTGTGAAATTTGTGTGGTAAATCGTGGCTTTAGAAATAACAAAGCACCCATTCAAAGATTTTCGAAGTCCACATATCCATTTGAGCGTATCGCCATGGATTGTGTCGGACCATTACCTATATCAAGATCTGGAAATAAATTCATATTGGTCATAACTGACTATTTTACAAGATGGCCTGAAGCATATCCCTTGGCTTCAATAAAAACTGAAGACATTTTAAGTTGCTTAGAGCACTACATGGCTCAGCATGGTATACCTAAATTCATCGTCTCGGATCAAGGGACGAATTTTGTTTCTAGAACAGCAAGATGTTTTTATAAGAAATTAGGAATAATAAAGAATACTACTACTGCCTACATGCCATCTGTAGACGGTTGTGTTGAAAGATTAAATGGTACTTTGATCAGATCCTTGAAAAATATTGCATATAACGATAAAGATAATTGGGACAATCTGATACATTTTGCTTTATTAGCACATAGAAATGCCATACATGCTTCTACGGGTGAATCGCCTGCGTATTTACTCTATGGTAGAGATTTAACAGTTCCAAATACTTTGATCACTGGATTTAAACCTCCGACATATGAATCAACATATGATTATGGAGAAGACATGAGATTCAGACTTAAAAGAACATATGAGGTAGTAAAAAGTAACTTGGAAAAAGCTGAAAATTCACAAATTTTACAACAACATAAGAAAGCAAAGATGCCCAATATTAAGGTTGGTGATTTAGTGTATCTTTACACTCCCTTTTTGCCTCAAGGCCAGTCAAGAAAACTGAGCTCTTTTAATAAAGGTCCTTTTAAAGTGATAAAACAAACATCTGCAGTGAATTTCTTAATCAGACATGTAATGAATCCCAAAAATGAACAACTGGTTCATGTGAACAGACTGACTCTTTTACCTCCAAGAAGAGAGGAATTGCAAAAATTTTCAAAACAAACTCATGAAAGTCAAAAATTGAACTCTAAGACAAATAAACTTACTCCTGTGATCACCGCTGAGAAAGACTCTGTGAAACTAAAATCTTGTTTAACAAGATCTGGAGATAAATCTCAAAACAAAAAAACTGTGAAACGAGTAAGATTTAATTTGCCAAATAAAAGGGTAAACGAAAATGCTGTTCATACTAGATCAAATTGTCGTACAAATCAAAGACAACAATATGTTCAGAGAAATAATTCAAATAACTTTGATAATAGAGGAAATGGAAGAATCATTTACAACAATAACTTTAGAAATAGTTATACACCACACCAAAATCAGTATTACATGACAAACAGAAATACACGTACACCCTATAATCTTAGGAGTCAAAGATTTTCACAATATTAAATTTTGGTTGAGTTCACAATTTTACAGAAATTAAATTTTGCAAGAAAAGATTTCATTTTAAGTTAAAGTTTATACTTGTTTAAGTTATATTTCAATATTGTCTTTTAAAATAGAATTTATGAAAAAATTGTTGTGATTTTAAAATTTATTGGAAATCTTGCATTAAGTTAAAAAAGTAAATAAGTAATTGATTTTGTGAACTATAATTTATGAATATTTATATTATAATTTAAATAATAAGTAATTTTGTTAATTAGTAATTTTGTTAATTAGTAATTTTGTTAACTGACTCTCCTTGGACTTTAAAATTTTTTCGAGAGTCCTGTCTTGATTGACTTTGATTATATTGATGTGTTGTAATGTAAAAGAATGTTTGATTATTTGTTTAAGTTCATTAATGAAAATAATTAAAATGGTGTTGGTAAATTTGTTGTTCCCCTAAGTAAAAAGGAGGAAAATTTTGAATATTGAAGAAAAAAATATATAAATAAATAATGAAAAGTAAATGATTTATTAAAATAAAATTGAAAGTAAATATGAAGTATATAAAGTAATTGAAATAAATTAAGTAATTTGAAAGTGAAAATGAAAAGTTTGAATTTGAAAATTTTTGAAAATTTAATGAAATTAAAAGTTTTGAAGATCAAAAGTAAATGATCTCTTTTGAAAAATGTTTTGAAACTTTGTTGCTGAGAGAGGTGAAATTTTTGGCTGATGTGTTGTTGAAATTCTGTTCTCTTGAAATTCCATTTCACATTGTTGTTTTTTTTTTGACCAGCAGTTTTCAAACATCTACACAAATTTCAGTTAGACATCATATTTTTATGCTGCAACCCCTTTTTCTGAAAGCTGGCTGGTGGACGCAAACATTGGACAAATCTACACGGATCACAGATGAAGAAGCAGCTTAGCAATTTAATTGTCCGAACTTTTGTGGCAGGACTGGAGTCCTGGACGACAACTTGCTCCGAGCCTACCTAGGAGGGTTGTGTTTGGCCAGGTGGGAAACTGGTGAAGCTATGAGGATGATGATGATGAAGAAGATGATGATGATGTTGGGATCAGCGCAAGCTGCCCAAAAATGTTTGATGATATCCGTGCTTCTGAGGCGTGTCCTGGCGTCCTGTTTCTGCTGCAATCGCTTCCTGCACGCGAGTTTTTTTTTTTTTTCTACACTCCCTTTTCTGTTGGCAACTCGTTAGTCCCCGCCGAGTTTGCTCTTTGGATGTGTTCCTGCTCTTTTACATAACTGACGTGAATTTCAGGAGAAATTTTTCTCCTCTTCTCTCTCTCAGTAGACAAATGTATGTAAATGTAAAATTTTCTTTTGTGACATGAAGTTGTCACTTGTTGAGTTATTTCAGAGTGAAAGTTGTTAAAAATAAAGTAAATGAAAATTTTAAGATAAATTAAATAATGTAAATATAAATGAATAATTTAAAGTAATTTATGAAAGTGTGTCAGAATAAGAAAATTCTGAATTGTTTTAATGACAAAATAAGTTGAATTAAAGTTAATGTTAAAATTGTTGAATAAATGATGAAAGGGTGAAAAATTGAAGATAAATGTAATTTAAAGTTAATATGTTGAATTTGAAAGTAATTTAATGTGAAAGTTAAGATTTTAATGAAAGTTTTGAAATGAAAAATTGAAATTGAAAAATGGAAATATTGAAGTGACTTTGTTCTCAAAAAGTGAGACATTTTTGAATGAGTGAAGAATCTCATTTCCTGAATATGACAAATTTAATTTAGAAATTAATTTTCAAAATATTTAACCTTTTGATGAAAATTAAAAATAATTGTTTTGTGTCACTTGTGTGTTTGAAAGTGACAAATGTTAAATTTTTGAATTGTTTATATTGTTAAGTTTTGTAAATTCATATCATATCATATTTTATTTTTCATATCACCTGGTTGATCTCAATGTAGATGATTGAGATAGTGTGTTGTCAGGCAAATTGCCTTGACAAAATTTCTTTTGAATTTTAGTGTAATAAATGTGAATTTTTGTAAAGGTTCCTTTAAGATGTGGTGACGCCTTGTCATCCTTTTGGTTTTCTTTTGGACTTTGCCTGTGGTGATGAGTGGCTTGGCCAGTCATTCAGATCTACAGTGTTGTTGCTTTTGAGAGAGGTGAACGATCGCACTTTTCTCGCCCAAAATTTTGTATTAAATTATTTTACACTTACAGGTTCCTAAAACTCCTTGTAAATTTTGTGTTTTTGTGTTTTTGGAGTGAGAGAAAAATTTTCCTCACTGTGTTCTGAAAATTTTTGCCTCCCGGAAGGGGAGAGCTGTCATGTCGCAATTCTGCGCCATGAGCCTTTTTGTATTTTCTGCGAGAGAAACATCCTTCTCTCCGTTCGTGCCAGTACAGTGTTTTTACTAACACTTGTTTCCATTGAAATTACATTAAAAAGCGCATTTCGTCGAGAAAGCGTTGGTTTGTCTAGACTTAGTGTCGGGCCGTGGAGCGTGACGTTTTGGATGTGTAGTTGCTATGTGAGCGCGCCGTCCAATCAGGAAGAGGCGCATTTTTTTGCGAAAGAGAACTTGCGTGGGCTCAGAGGACCCATTTTTTCGCTCGCTTGGTGCTGGAATTTTTCGACTGAAAGGTCGCATCGAAAGTTTTGTCTAATTTTTAGACAAAAGGCTTTGGCCAAAATGGCTTGCCGTTCATCTGGAGCTGAAGAAGAGGAGCCTGGAACCTTTCATTAATTATCCTGATGCAAATTTATTCTAAATTATATTTTTTTTATTCCAGGAACATTCCGATGACGACTCTGGAAATTGAGAGCGTAGAATGACGGTTTTGTTCAATTCGAGGCATTGTATACGGAAGTTCGGGTTCTAAAGATTTTGGAATCTACGTTGGTTTCGCCCTGTGAACTTTTTGAATTACCAGCTAAAAACCCGTGATATTTTGATGCGAAACGGAGCTCCAAAAATTTGTTAATCTTGTATCAAGGTAAATTTTCTTTTTTCCGGAAACAATGTTTCCGAAATGGCACTGGCATGATGAAATTAAATTTAATAACAAAAATGGCTCATATTAAATTATTTAAAGTTAAATTTGGAAAGATTTAAGATCGTACGATTAAATACATTGAATACTTGTTATGCAACATATATATTTTTACCAGAGCACTGTTAAATGTGTCTAATAAGTGAAGCTCTGAAGTTTTATTTATAATTGAAAGTTAAAATGCAAATGTTGAATTCTTTGAAAAATCTAAAAATAAATCAATATTTAAGTTTGTGTTAAAATGAGCCTGTTTATTTGTGTCTGCATATTTTACTTTACTCATTGTACATCATTTGGGATTAATTCTCCTAAACTGGGAACTCCTTTAAATCTTGAACCTGGTGTTATTGCTGATACATTTTTGATGGTAAACATGTTAAATTCATGTCTCTTGGGCATTTTGAAATTAAGTTCACAAGTTGTGGGTGGTGGAGTCAGTAGGTGCTGTTTGTACTGACCCAGCTCCCACAACATGGTACCTGCGATTTATGACAGATGTTTCCAATTCCCGAGTGGGACTAAGGACAGGACGTATCAAGTATAAAAGAAGAAGATAGTTTGAGATATCATATAGATTTGAAGTTATTGTTCGATTCAAATACTGAAAGAAGACAATTTAAGATTTATTTCAAATATAAAAGAAAATATTAGTGTCTCAGAAACTAACTGGATGCAGTGTGGACAGCCAGGAAAATATCGGTAAATCGTTTGTCTAAGGAATGAGATCTATATAAATTATTATTTGTGCTTTTGTTAGGTTGACGATAAATGACATTAAGTAATGCAGGATATACTTTATACTCACAGATATGCTATATTACACTAATTAGGATTCTAACAAATTACTTATGTATACTTTAAGTTAAGTATACATAATACCTAATCTTGTGCAGATGTCGCTGGATATTACCTGCACATAATATTTCTTTTACAATGTTTTATTAAACACTTTTAAAATTTAGCTAAGAATATTACAATACTATTTTTAAATTTGTTAAAAACTTGATTTTATTGAAAATAACAAATTTTAGCGCACTTGAATTCGAAGAATTGATGGAAAACTTATTGATACCAAATAAGTTCTGTATTTAAATGCTTCAAGATATTATAAATAATACATAAATGTATTAGACGAATATATTAATTCAACAAACTAAATAAGTAGGTTCACTTGCTTAAACTCCATAATTTTATTACTCATAATCCGTATTAAAAAAACGTTGTGGTCAAATTTTAATTCTATTTAATACATATCACGCTGACAGCACTTAAGAAAGAAGCACTACATTAGGTACTGTTCTATTTTTGTGTGTTTATAAAATACTGAACTTTATCTCTATATCCTTCATCAAATAGTGGTATGTTTATATTTTGCTGCAATTTTTATTCCTTGTCATCCATTTAATTTCTCCATTGAGAAGATAAACGTACTACTTTCCCCAAAGACCATAATGCGAGCGATGAAAAATGAGAGCGTCGATGTTAATGGTTGAAAGGGGACTGAGGTACAAGTTATAGGATAAAAAGGATGTCAGAAAATTGGAGTTTGGGGTTGAAAGGTGTTTAGAAATTTTTTGAATAATCTAGCTAGTTTATATCTTATAGCCAAGATAAACTGTGTTCAATTATTTGAGAGCTAGATTTCCAGATTTTACAGAAATAATTAATCTTACACTCAAATTAATTTCAATAATTATATTTTATTTGAGGACATATTTTTATAGATTTAGTAACAGAGTGTAAACAGAATTTCGTAAAAAATATCGAGTGTTCTTCTAAATATATTTTTAGTTTAATATTAAAACATTACATCGGTGCAAAGTTTAGTGTGAGAAAAAATTACCTTCATCAAGATTTAAATTCATATACTATACACAGAAATTTAGATAGTATAATTTTCTTAGTTAATCCCTACTAATATACACTCAAAATTACATCAGAAATATTGTCTGCTGTTTACAATACGTCAACCGACAATTACAGATTTCTCATTACATCAGTTGAAGACCATAAGGATTTTATGGCTTGAGATATTTTTATAGAAATATTTCTCTCGCCTGCCTTATAACAGTATCATTAAATAATGTTTGTAGAGTAAATTGAAGAGTTTGGTCAACGCGGTTTCTTTACCAACAGTTTATCCTGAGTATAAGCGGAAGTCCCACATGTTTTCACTTTGTATGCAGCAGATCCAGTTTCTGAAAAAAGATTTTTAAACTAATAATTGTTGAAGTTTTAGGGATTTTAAAGGATAATTATTTTTTATGGAACTCTTGAATGTCTCTAAAGAAATATTGCTCCAACATAAAATAAAATAAATCTATAGTAAAACGATATATTCTTTGATAAAAATATTAGGTCTGTAATTATCGTTTTCTAACGTATTTAAAATATATACTATATTTTTCAGAGTTCATTGGTTCCGTCATCTAACTGAAAAACAAAAATATACAATTTCATTTCTCTGTTATAGTATTTTAAAATGTGATGTTTCCAACTTTTCAATTCCCCTTGTATTTGTATATCTCATGAAATACAATGGCCAACAATCAAAATGTTACTAAGCAGATGTAGATATTTTTCACTACATTGAATACGCTGATTGTAATGCCAGAAAATTAAATGAATTTTGTGTGAACTGACAGATGTGTCAGCTAAAAAGTTTAGCATGGTAGGGGGTGATTAAATATAAGTGGATTAGGTACAACCAGGGCATCACGTTGATAACACCCAATTGAGATTTAAGTTGCACTCGGATCTTCTGGAAGGAAAACAGAAAGATGAAAAAATTACTATAGAGGGTGACTGAGCAAGCAGTTTTTAATTTGGAATTTTTTCAGACAGTTGAACGTGATCAGAGAACTCCGCTGTTTCTTATTGATATGAAAGAAGCAATCATTTGCTCATGTAACAAAGACCTCATCGATGTACTATACTTTTAACTACATGAGAAAAGGCTGTCCTGCATCCAAAATTTTAATTGTGTCTCAAAGTCTCCCCATCAAACCAATTCGAAAATGGCTTTTCACATCCCTTAGGGAACAATAGTAAATAAACTAATAATCTAGGAATTACATATATTTGGAGAAATTGTAATGTTTAAATATTTAATGTAATCTAATGTCTTTTAATTATAATAATATAAAATGATACTGTACTAAATATATTTAGTTCTTTTCTGTAAACTTTAGTCACTGGGGTCTACTTAAGATTATAACCAATATTGCATAATATCTTAATATGCTAATAATAGGTAAGTATAACGGTCATCAATTGGAGCAATGTACTATACAATTAATTTAAAAATACCCAATTATAATGATTCAATTAAATTAAAAAAATTAACATCTAATTTAAATATGTATACTGATCACGAATATGAGTTTACGAATCATGAATTAGATTTAGTTTTCAAGTTTATGTCCCCATCCCCTGTCCCTCTAAATAGCATTTATTCAAAACATGAAGATCGCTCATTCCCACATCTGCAATAAATATTCATCTCGTAATCTATTACCTGATCAGTTTTCCATTCAAATATCGAGCTAATCAAAAATACCCCCCCCCCCCTCCACATACACACTCATATTAGTACTCCATTCTGCACGAAAAATGACATGATCGACCAAAGACACGAATTTCTACTTTCGGATAGTCTGGTAGTTGCTCTTAGGTCAAACACGTGTTGACATACATGCTAAATCACCAATAGAACACGTCAGTTACATGCTGGGACTGCAAGAGCAGCCTTCTCAGAATACCTTTAAAATTAGATGGACAGTTGCAACATTTGTTGCAGATTCTTCCTCTGGAGGTAACTTGATTGACTCTATGCTGCACCGATTTAGTTGCCAGGGGAGGCTTTACAACTTACTAAAATAACATCTTCATATTGCTACCACTTCTTAATTATGTTTCAGCTTCCAAATTCTTGTCATTTGCATATCTTCTCAAACGATACATAAATACCGAGAATCGCAGTTGTAGCTCAATTTCTTATTGGTCCATATATGTTTTACAATGGAGTGCATTATTTTTCATTTCTTTATATTTATTAGGATTTTTAAAATTATTTTTTGTGGCCTTCTACTACTTTTATGCAATCAAAGGGATTTGTTCTACGATTATAATCGATAGATTCACATTTATATCTGACTACAACCAGCAGAACAATTGAATCTTGATTTATGTCTTAAAGCAAAGATTCACGTGTTTTCTATCCGTGTTTCATATGAGTAAATTAAGAAAATGAAGTTACTATTTCATGAAATTATTTATGGTTGCACATTATCATTCCTGCTAGATATTGGATTCTTATTTCGAATACCCGTTACTTTTTGCATATTGATCGTTTTGGAAATATGGACAACACTAAATTCTAACTCTCATTACAATATTATTGAACACTTGGAAAGATAAAATAATTATTTTCTAATATCCTTCTTTTTGATTCAATAATACACAAATAAAGTTCATTTGTTCCTTATTTGCCTATGATGCATTTCTGCGTTGCGTCTTTTGCACTTTTGATGTAAACATTTACATTTTAATTTGTCATTAAGACCTCACCAAATGTGTTTAAACATATCTCGAAACTTTTTATATTAAAATGTTGCAATTTCATATATCACCTTATTAGTGTATGGGGCACATTTTACGCATTGGGAATGTTTTTGTATGGGGTCGTATAAAAATTTGAATTTTGTATTATATATATATGTATATATATATATATACATATATATATATATATATATATATATATATATATATATATATATATATATATATATATATATATATATATATATATATATATATATATATATATATATATATATATATATATATATATATATATATATATATATATATGCACTCTTTGAGTCTGGAAAATATGCTTAATTTCCCAATATTATTTCCCAATTCCTAATTATTTTTAATCTTAAAAAAAATGAAATTAAATGAAAAATATTTTGATGTGCTTATTTTCCGAATTATGTTTTTATTTGAATTTGAAATAGTCCCATTTAACAATGTTGTATATTTTTTTTAAAAATCCTATTAAATTTTAAATATTATTGAGTTGTGGTTTGCTGAACAAATATGGTTTTGATTTCCCCTTTTCAACTTGTGCTCAATTGTAATGTAAAAGAGTATGAAACAAAATTTCAGAAATGACTGTAAACAAGAGCAGCTATAAATTTTTATTTAATTTTCATTGACTTGATTGAGCACTAAGTTTATGTACAAAATATTTACATATGGTTTAGGAAACAAAAAATTTTCTTTATGCCAAAAAACATTCATTTTTCATTGATTATCATTAGAGTCATATATTAAGTAATTAAATTATATTCAGTATATAATTTTATATGCATGTCATAAAAGTAAATAGGGAATATTTTATTATTAGATATTTATTGTCTAAAAGTATCTCACATTTATAAACAACATATCATTTCTTATGATAGAATTATAATTACGAATTATGTTAAATGGATGGATGCTCATCATAACGGGAGACCATCAATTAATTGCTTTCAATTCCTTCTCTTAAGTTGACTAATTTTGGATTCATATGCAGTTTTAAATTATTTAGTTACAGCCGCAGTTACTATAGCAGGAACGTCTATGATGTTAGAAAATCGTTAATCGATAGTTTCTGAATCACTGCGTATGAACTTTAGAAGGAGATTGTTTTGTACATTAGATGCGCTGTACAACGCCATCGATGTAGAGACTCACTGCGATATAGGAATGTGGTGCAGTAAAAAATATAAAAATAACTTAACGCAGGGCTTTAAATTTATTAATTTGGTAAGATTGACATGGCCGTAAATTAATATTAGTGGAACTCATTATTATTCAAAATTCCTTTGTTTGCCGCAAGTAAAACCCACCAATGATTTTTTTAGCGTGAGTTCTGTAAACGAATATTAATTGCATAATATTAAATTGATTGCATCATTTTAACTGTAACAATAAATCATTTATTAACGACATAAAATCCCTAATTACTTAATTACAACAATTATTCCTCTTGTTCGCGCCGGAGAGAGGCAATGGGAGACCATTAGTTAAAAATGCCTAAAATCTAATTAGGACTTGCAATATTATTTGAGGAACACACGCCGTCAAGGCTGTCTTGGACTTAGTCACTAGCACGTACTTAATGCCGCTCATTTTACTGGAATTAACTCGAAGTGTATTCTATATTTCTTTCTAATGATCAAATTATTGTTTCTCCAAGTTTTATTACTCGAAAGGGTCCTTGAAATCTATCTTGTAGCAGATTGGGTTTGTTTTCCTCTTTCAAAAATACCGTATCTCCGATTTGCATTTCTTCATTACTAATTCTTTTGAAATTTTAAATCACTCCTACTTTCATATTTTTATTTAACGTAATTTTAACCTTCTTTCGGTTACTTATTGCAATATTAATTTTGTTAATTTTTATTACAGTTCGAATTGTACCAAATGGAAAAATGAGTTTTGCCTGTTTTGTTGGGATAAAGATCACCTCTGTATCCTGAATTTCCTGGTCCATATTGAATTTCTCCTCTATCAAATGACCTGGCTGCAAAGAAAATTCAGTGTGTGAGCGTGACATAGACCTGGATGTCAAGATTTGACTCTTCATTAATATATTATTTTTCAGCAAAATCATTAATCATTTCATTTTTAGGAAAATTGTCACTATCGATCTGTGCCATCTTTTGACAGTACAAATGACCATGTTTAATATTTTCATTAAACTCAAATATGCCTTTTTCTTTATCTTGGATGACAATTGGCTTTATTGCGCTTGTCACAATTTTAAAATCATTTACTGTATCAACATTTTTATTATTTTTATCATTTGCCCAAGTATTATAATTAATATGGCTACCTTCAAAAATGTTTTTATTATCCATTTGTGAAATCTTGCAACTAGTTTCCTTAATTTAAATTTCAACATCATCTTTATTATCGATATGAGTCGATTTTGAGCTTATGTCATTTATGTGCTTATCATTTAAATTTAATTTTGCATTGCGCGCAACATTTTTATTTTTAAGAAATTCTTTAACTCCTGCAGTTTCATTATTTGTCATGATTTTACTTATATTATTTTCTGCATATGTATTTTCCTCAATTTTCTTCTTTTTAGCAATATTTCCCTCATATTTCAGTTTTTCGACATATTTATCATTGAACATTACCCCTTTGAGCTTCGTCGCTTCGCTGCTGTCCACTGAATATACAGTTTTTACCCAGACCTCCGATTTGCGTAACAAGGTATTTTTTGCAATGATTTCCATACTATTTATATTTTGTCTGCTATTTTTACTTTCTTGTACATAATTTCGATTTGATTTAAAATTGGGACCTGGGCATCGAGTACGAACCTCCATTTCATAATTTTGTATCTCCGAATTTTACTTTCCCTGCAATACATGGTAATGTACAGGGAAAGTATTGGAATCATGCCAAAAATCGCAACTCGAGTTTTCGACGGATCTACACGTTTCGAGACCTCTAGCATACGAAAAAACTATTTTTAGAGTGACGTATGTGTGTGTGTGTCTGCCTGTCTGTCTGTCTGCCTGCCTGTCTGTGCAGATTTTGTATCCAATCTAACTAAAAAACTAATTGACCGAATGTCATAAAATTTGGTAGGAAAGTCACCTGTGGGCGAATCTGGTGCTGATTAGTTTTGGGTACAATTCCCCGCTTTTTCCCCGCCAAGAACCAGCCTTTTTCGCGAAAAAATCCGCAAAAAACTGTATTCACTCTGACTGAAAAATTAATGGACCGAATTTCACAAAATTCAGTAGATAAGTCGCTTGTTGGTTACCCTGGTGCTGATTGGATTTTGGTAAGATTCGAAAAAAAAATAACCTGCCTTTTTTTGCAAAAATGAGCCGCAAAAATCGTCAAAATCTAAAATAAAGAACTGCGTATGCTCAAATATATCCATTAAATGCTCTTTTATGCGTAATTTTAACGATGAATGAATAAGACCCATCCCATTACACTAGGACTAGCCGTTCTTGAGATATTTTTGCTTTTCATATTTTCTCAACGGCACTTTGGAAAATAAGACCAGTTACCAAATAAGAACGAAAATTGTAATTAAAGTGAATTAAATTTAATTAAAATAAAACAAGAGTGTTATAAAGAGAACGTGGATATAAGTCTGCAGAGAAAGTCATGTGCTGCCCACATCAGATATTTTATTTTGCCTTTGCGATTTTTCGCCTCTTGATTGGGACTTTGGTGTATTTTTTAAACTTTCACTCGGCCAAAGCCCCTCCGTCAGTTTAAATGCTCGCGATTTGGACTGATCCTAAGGTTTCTTTCTTGTCTCTTAAACCTTCCCGGTCCACCATTTGTATTTAACTGTCTCTTATTCCTTTCCGTACTTTTTCTCTAAATTCGTTAGTTTGAATGTTACCAAACCCGTTACTTTGTCCATTTTTAAATCTGTTACATTGTCCATTTATAAATTCAGTTCTTTGGCCATTTCTAATTCCGTTACTTTGATTCCCATATTTATTTTCTCCATAATTTTTGTGTGCATTTTGATTGTGCCAACAGATAGCAAAATAGTGTCTTTTATTTCGCATCCTATGCAATGTATAATTTCATTTTCTGATTTTTCACGCCTTTCATATTTTAATTGCTGAGGTTCAAATTTTAAATTTTGTAAATGCCTTTCCATCTGTCTATCATTAAAATTTCTGCCTATATTTCCTTTTCTATAAAACTTCATTAAGTTCTATACCGTCGCAATCCTCAAATATTGTTTCTAATTGTTCCGCAAATTCCACCGCCTTTTCAAAATCCTGTATATTGAATTTCTTTGTTTCGAATTCCATATCTTATCTAAAAGCTTCCATAAATTTAGAAAACATTAAAATTCGACAACCTCGTCTTTACTTCCATTAAAAACTAGCAATAGATTTATTAACTCAAATTTTTACCCATTTTCACTCTCGGATTTTCACTAATCCCTATTTGCGATCTCTGAGATGATTTCTGTTTCCTAAAACTTCTCTACGACATTTAAAACAATTTTTTTCCTTCCAAAATCCTAACTTAATAGCACAGAATACACAATTCAAAATACTACACATCAAACACTTCTACATGCACATATTCTTAATATCAATCAATTTTTCAAACATTATTTTCAATTTATTCAAATATATTCAAATTATTCCATTATACCTTAGTGAATGTTCATATGTAAAGTTAAACAATGCTAAAATCTGGTCATCACATGCTACTCCATTAAAACTATTCCTCTTATTAAAATTATTTTTATCAATCTCAACAGCATTCATTAAAATTTTCATTTAAATTTTGAACCAAAGAGTCACGCAAAACAAAATGTGGTGCACAAAACAAAATGAAAAAATAGTATTTAATATACTGCTAAATTATTAAATTATACTTGGCCGTAATATACATGGCCGTAAAATTGTATTAGTGGAACACATTATTATTAAACATTGCGTTGTTTACCGCTATTAAAACCCAGCAATGATTTTCTTCAGCGTGAGTTCTGTAAAGGAATATTAATTACACAATACTAAATTGATTGCACCAATTTAACTTCAATAATAAATCATTTATTAAAAACATAAAATAACTAATTACTTAATTACAACAATTATTCCTCTTGTTCGCGCCGGAGAGAGATAATGTGAGGACATTAGTTAAAAATGCCTAAAATGTATTTAGGACCTGGAAAAATATTTGAGGAACACATACCTTCAAGGCTAGCTTGGACTTGGTCACTAGTACGTACTTAATGTCGCTCATTTTACTGGAATTAACTCGAAGTATAATTCGCTCACATGTAATTCGTCGATCATATTGTACTGCTGGCTAGGTGTTAATATCCCACACTTCTGGAATAACTCGTACTCCCGACTTTGTCGTTTACATTTTGCAATTGTGCAGAAGTCATCATGAATTTCAATATCACCTCTTACGTAGAATTCATGCTGCAATCTCGCTGTCGAAATCGTTCTCTATAAGTATCGTACCTATGTCATTCTCTTAGTCTGTTCTTTCTAAGTGTAGTACCGTCGTCGTTCTTTATCTTCGTTCTTATGTCATTCTAGTAGTATTTTCTCTGAAGTATTACCGATCTATAAATTCGTTCTGTCTTAGGTTGTGGCTCTTTTGCTCCTATAGGCCGCCTTTATGGCGAAACCACAAGCAACTTCTCCATTGGTCAGCCTTTTTATCCAATGTCGTTACTTCACATTTTCTTAAGAGTCATTCGACCCTCTCTGTCTTGACGCCCCTAAATTTACGATTTTATCTGATCTTTGAGTCAGCGTGCTGTAAACTTTTGCGTCATTGTAACTGAAGGTATTGTCTGACGTTTCAGACACAATAAATAATGTACATAAAACTGTCTCACAATAACTGGTGTAAGATCTATTTTTGGTCTCACAAGGTATTAGTTGAGTAGGTCTAAGCAGTTCTCCTATAGGTGTTTAATATATATATATATATATATATATATATATATATATATATATATATATATAACAACCGCAATAAAGGTAGAATTATCGTTAATCGATAGTTTCTGAATCATTGTGTAGGATCTTTTGAAGGCGATCGTTTTGTACATAAGACCAACCTTATAGCGATCCTCAAATTAGTGACTCACTGCGATATAATGACCGATTGAAAATGTTTCGACACTTCTTCTAAGTTTAATACTATTTTACTGTTGATATAATGACTACAGTAAAGGTAAAAATATCGTAAATCGATAGTTTACCAATGATTGTTTTTCATCTTTCGAAGGAGATCCTTTTGTACATTTGACTTGCTTTATAGTGATCCTCGATTACCTATTCACTGTGATATAAGGATCAATGGTCGAGAAGGTCCACGTATTTCTTCAATAGATGTAATGCTATTTTATTATCGATGTAACGACCACAATAGAGTTAGAAATATCTTTGATCGATAGTTTACAAATAATTTTGCCGGATCCACCGATTTTCGAACCATTAGTATTTAAGTCTGCTAAATACAAGGAATACCACACTTATTAAGTTGCAAAGCTTTTATATAAAATTTACTTTGTTTAACAATATATGGTACTTAGCGTCGAAATAGTTGGTTCAATTGAAAACGGGTTCAGTTAAGTTCTGCCTTGCGATCGGTGTTTCAGCCTTTTAATTTGGCAGGGACTGCGAGTTCTATTAAAATAACTAATTTAATTATCCTGAAAAGAAATACATGAGTATTATATTCTCGTTGTACAAATTTAGCTCCACAGGAAGATCTGAAGAATTAAAAATTCTGGTCTTGTATGTAATTTACCAAAATTATGAAATTGGATCAATATTATGCTGAAATGAAAGCACTATTAGTAATCATGCCCGTACCGCATTTATTCTGTTTCAATAACTGGCGACTAAATGCAAAATTATTAAAATCGTCTACCGTATTAACACATTTGACTTAATTACTTCAATGAACAACATGATATAATTTTAACTGTTGCATTTGGACTTTTGAATTTGGACATTTTTCTGTATTTGGACTTTTTTGATCAAAAGACGATATAAAAATTCAGTATCTTATATCCTTGAAAATACCATCCACCGGAAAATTTCGTATTTGCATTAATACACTTCAAAATTGCAAGCATGTGTATTAACCAAGTTGCTGAATCTCAAAAGCACGGTCAACAACACTGGTTTCCGAAAGTATTGCATAGTTAAAAAAAACATTGCATGTTTGGTATGAAATATTGATGGATTCATACCATTGAGTACAGACAAAATATTGATTAAAAAAACTATTTCAATAGCTAGCCGCGAAATATAAGCGATGCATGGGGTAAATGTCCAAATTTTCAAAATAACAAGTAAAAGAACAATTTACAAGGAGAGCAAAATTCCGTAAAATTTTTGTGTCGCATACCTGGAAAAACTGATAGCATCAGTCTCCATAGAAGTTCGTAAAATTGCAGCAAAAAAGTTCATTTTTTTCGATGAAGGTTTAAGTTTTCAAATATAATAAATTAATGTAGTATTGTGATACGTTGTAAAATATTCCCGGGGAATGTATTACATTTTAGACATGTTTAAATAAAATTGCATTGAAGTTGGAAAGTGCTTCATAATCAATGCTTTAAGCATTATTGATCTTTCTTGTTTTATTTATCTAGGTATGCCTTGGAAATATACTTATACTTAGCTGTACAAAATTTTTAACCAATGTGGGTTTTGTGTTTGTTTCAAACTCACTGAATGAAATAAATGATAAACATCAAATTGATGGCATATATTTATGATAAATAGAGTGGAAATTTAACAGACGTAAACATCTCTATGTGTATTTTATGCTAAAGACATGACAGGGAGAAGACAACGACTACAACAGATGAAATAATAAAAATCCAGTCTGTAGCTGGAATACAGCAGAGAAATACAAGATCATATTTTTAAACATTTCAGTCTCCCCGTGCGTGATTCTGAGTTCGTGCAGTACTTTTAAAATATATAATATACGCCCTATACACAAAAGAATTTACTTAAAGAATCAGAATATGAAGCTAAGAAATAATCATGATATCAAGACCCACACCAAATTTCAGCAAAAACACCAATCTGAGAGATGATCTCATTGTTCGTAACAATACATCATTTAATAAGGTAGATTCTACAAATATTCCATAGATTATTTCTGAAAAACAGAAACAAAGGGACATCAAGTACAAATATATGTTAAGTGAAGGGCATCAAGTACAAATATATGTTAATTGAAACTGATCATAATGAAACATTTCTAACATCCATTCTGTTGTGCCCAATTGGCATACTGTCACTCCAAACCATTATACCAATTCCTCTTTTCTGGTTTATATCGCGGTAATTTAAGGAGTTTTAGTGCATTCTAGATTCTTTTCAGATGACAATACGTCAATTATCATATTTTTAATCTGAACCTTTATCCAATAGAAAAATGACGACATTACCCTATTCGTTTAAACTCCAAATACTGTGCTCTTTGCACCATAAAAGCATGGTGAGGGATATTATTGGAGGTGGACTTGATGTGGGCCATTTTGCATAATGTTCTTGATGATAAAATATTCTGTTGATGGTGTGACAATCTTTGATAATTTTAAATGCAAATGATCTCGCTAAAATAATTAGCTAAAGCCGAACTGTTAACGACACATAACGATCAGTTTATGGTGTTGACACCCGTGGAAAGTCTTTATAGGTCGTCTGTGAAAGTTTCTTGTCGATCAGTATCTTTGTCAAAGCCTTTATACTGTGGCTTGGTACGTACCGACACTTTTGGATTTGTCAGTCTATATCATCCCGAACAGACCAAACCGAAAACCACCAGACAGAAAATGTATGAATCATGTGTAAATTCATCCATTTCCTGTCTATATGGCATGATGCCAACAAAAAGGTCCTACCTACTACGAAAACCGAGCAAAAATAGAACATGATTACTCTGAATTTGCATATGAATTTCCCAAATTCGGTTTCAACATTTTCTCGTCAAATGTTTTTGTTAAAATGTCTTTTATTCAATGAAGCATTATTTTTAGACATCCAGTGTATATTTAAGCAATCTGTGTAATATTTCCTAAGCAATATATTTTTAGAAAAGCGTCGAAAGGTGAACTTAATTTTTATAGATACTAATATGCCTTGAAATGAAACGCTTTTATGAATTCAAACAGCATTTAGGAGGTACGTTTATGTTTACTTAACGTTTAGAAAAGTAACTGCTGAAAGAAATAACTGTCTGAAGTCCAATGCAATTAAATCAAACGAAAAATTTCATGAATTACGTTTTAATTTTTCATTGCTTCAGGCTATTTTTCAAATATCCGTTTTATAATAAGATGAGCTTGCATGTAATGACTGGACTGAAAAAGGCAATTTAATCGTATCCTGTTAATTAAGAGTACATTACAAGTTTATTAAAAGTTAACATGTTTTAATAATTACTATTCATGCCCTTTTCTAAAAATACCTTCTTTTAAACATTGCTTAATGAAGTGTATTTAATTTTTAGGAAAATTAGACTATCAATTTAAAAGGATTCTTTTCTGAAAAATTATTCCATTTTACGTTCATAAAAGGGCTATATTTTTCAAAATATAAAAAAAAAGTTAGTTCGAATGTGCAATAGAGTTTATATAAAAATAAAAAGTATTTGAGGAAAATAATTGGAGGATGACTTTAAGTCAGTAGCTAGTTTACTAAGTCTGTAAAATTTGCTCACTGTATCACAGTCTGTAAACATGTTTTTGGACTTGTTGTTTAATAATTCAAAGGATAATATAGTTGTCATAATAATAAAATGTATCACAATTACACAAAAAGTAGCTCAACTTTTAATTCAGGACAGCATGTATTGAAATATCAACACATTGACTGACGCCTTCCTAAATTTGCCGAATATTTGCAATATATTCTCAAATGATAGTATACATTTACTTTATTCTTTACATCCATATATCTATTTTAACCATATTCGCTTTACGACTCAATCTTTAAATTAATGTATACATTTATACATTCTTATTTATCGACGCCAAATTGCCACATTTTGATAAAAAATTGTTAAATATCTTTCCTGTGAAAACAGTATACATAGTGTTTCACAAAAAGTAAATAGTGGAAGTGTTTTTTGAAACATTGGTTGCAGATACGTAGTTCCAACTGCAAAATGCTTTAACTAATGTAGTTGCTTTAAATATAGTTAACTTAGGTATTTCACATACTAAGTTATGAAATAGTAAATTAAATGATATGTTTAAGAACTATTTAACACCATTTTGTCGTTCTGTATAAAGTTTCCCTAGACTTTAATGATAGTTTAGAAGTATTTAAAAAGAATGCTCTGATAGTAGCTGAAGTCAATTAAAAAGTTTCATACAGTTCATCTTTCTCCAAGCTTCTGATATTTCTTTCAAAAAGTGGTTCAGAATCTTTTAAAAATTGGCTCAGTTCAGCTAATGAAATGACGAAACTGAAAAATATCTATTCATCGTAATCTTGTTAAGTAGGATTACAGTACAACTTTATGTAAAGATTCTTTAATCGCATGAGTTTCATAAGTTAATCAATATGAACTTCCTTAAAAATACTTAAAATAGGATATATTTATAGATATTTTATTTTTAGTAAACTAGCGTTTTTGAAGCAATGGAGCGCAGTGACTAATCTTTTAAAGTCAAACTCAATTTTCTCTTGTCTGTCTCTGTCTGCTTGCTGCCTACTTACATTTATCAACAATGACCTCTTTAAGCATGTAACAGTTTATTATATCGTTTCCAACTATGACATCAATTTGTCTATTAGCAATTTGCACGTAGTTAATAATGCGATGAACTATATTATTAACGGGATAAATGTCGATATGGCAATGGATTCCGTCATGATGTCGTATCAGATACGATAAAAATCGAGAAAGTATAGCATACTTCTAGAAAGGTATATTGAGAAATTGTACCGAATATTTTGAGCGCTACGATTCATAGTCTTTGCATATTCCGAAAAAATACACAATTATAATAACAGAAATTTGGAACAGTAAGGAATGTTTCATCTAAAATGGGACGGAAAAGCAATTTTTCTGTCCAAAGTAGATATGACCGAGCAGTAGATTTATCGGTTGCGACGTTAGGTGCAACTGATCAACCATGAAATGATTAACCATGTTGTGCCAAAAATTGCTTTCTCTGCCGATGCTCTCTAGCTTTGTAATTGACTTTCTTAGATCTTATTTATTATAGAATTATTACTTACTTTAGGTTCTTTACTAGAGCAGCTGCAATTGAGCGTACATGGTCATTTTACAAATAGATAGACCTGAAGTGTGTATACTCATAAATATTTCCTTAATTGGTTATTGAGGTGCTTATGGATTTCGTTCTAGTTAATAATTCTGTGAGTGTGAATTATCAAGTTATGGCACAGTACGTTGTTTGTTGAACGTATAGTATAATGGATCCCCATATAACTTCTTGTCAGCGATACAAACGCAAGGATAAGACGTGCAATATCAATTAGTTTCAGGTCTGCCTTTGTGACCTCGAACAGTGCTTTCCCCTTTACTTCCCCTATGGGCGTAGGGGAAGTAAATGGGAATGTATAGTATGGCGCCCATGTATAGTATGCACATCGCAAGACTTCAGAAACGTAATATCTAACAGAATGACGATTTTGAGTTAAAGCTATATTTGGATGCGAGGATCGAAACTATATTCATGCAGAATGGCACTTTCTTAGTTGCAAAAATTGACATACAATGCATGCGCAAATTGGTCGCTCTTTTAAAGATCCAATGCAGTTTTTGTTTTCGTTTTTCGCTCAAACAAAAAAAGAGTTTATTGAGCTATGGTATCATTGAATCTGACGTACGGTATTGTTATCATCATGTGTAACTAACGCGTCCAAAGCAGATCAACGCGCTGTTACTCAGTTTCTGTCCATTGAAGGAAGGAAACGCCAGAGTTCACAATAGAATGATGGCAGTGTGTGATGTTACAAGATTTCGAAAGACCTCTGTTACGGAATTGGATCAAACATTTCGTATTCCCAGATTTTTAACTGTCTGGTCATTCATTCACATTAAATATGTCATATACTGCCATATAGGAGCAATGTTTAAATGTTTATTGCAATGGGTCAAAGTAAAAATGAAAAATATTACGCGGTTTAATATCGCTTATGAAAATATCTACAGTGGTACATTATACAAAACTATTAATATATGTAAAAAGCATTATCAGTAACTGGATAAGCCGGTTGTGAATATCGCAATAAATGGAAAGATAATCTATACAAATTAATTATTTCCAAAATCCACTCCACAGTTCTGAAATCCAATAGGTAAAAGAGAAATACAATGGCTAACATGAATATGCAGAAAAAACATTCCTTAAGGACGAAACGAGGCAATGTCCAGAACACAGACTGACACAGTCCAAATATGTAGCAGATGTTACCATCTGTGGCCAGCATAACAAGAGGTTCCATGTCGTGCCCGTCTCCCCTTCAAATGCAACCAAGTCTGACACTACTGTGGATCTTCCATTAGCAATAGAATACGACAATAAAATAAAATAATAATAAATAGTGCAACACAATGAAGTAATGTAAAAAAAAATTGGAAATTATCAAAAACGCAGTTTTTATTAATTTATCGGTACGGTCCAGATTAAACCGTCCGCGGGCCGGATATGGCCCACATACAAGGATCGCACTTTCTTCATCACTGTTATAAGTTATTGGGAATGTGATAATCGCTATTCTCACTGATCTGCACCCTCCTTACAGTCCAGATCTGTATATCGATTGCACTTCCCACATCTTTATTCTGTGATAAACGGTAATGAAAGGGCGTCCTTTTCTATCAACCGATAACGTGAATCATGTTATATCCGATGTTTGTACGCAACAGACGGCAGACTTCTACCACAACGACATATTTTACCTTTTTGCATGGGACGATTATTATTACGCCTAAAAAATTACTTTTAATATATATTCTATCTAAACTCGTCTACTCCGAACGCAATTAGTTCTGATCATGCCTTGTGCACTATACACAATGTCAACACACATTTTAAATTTTATAGTGTATAAATATAGAATAATTTTGATTCAATACATTTTTAGAATAAAGTTACTCATCAATATGTATATAATTTCAAATATTGGAAAGCATTATTTCATAAATTAAAACACCGTGGATAATTTCCGAAATGTGAAGAATTTTACGGTTGTAACCCTTGAATTCAGATCATTATTTGGATAAATTCCTTGAATTGCAATCATTAGTGCAAACATGTAAAGCATTTTCTGTCATAGAATTTTTACACTCATAACTTTCAAATATGTGGAAAATTTGACTTAAATATTAAGTGAATTAATACACCTTAACACCTTAACTGAATAGATTGTTATGAATTGAACTGTCAATCCAAGACAATTTTTATAAAAGTTTACACTTTAGAAAGAAATGGCCGAAGATCCTAATGAGATTTTATTTTAACTAAAATGAAGTTACAAACTGAACAAATGCTTTGAATACAAATTTTGATTGGTACGATATATTTGGCGATCTACAAATTTAACCATGTATTTTGTTTTCAAAGACCTCTCATAAGTTGTGTCATCTTTTAATAGCATTAACTATTATTTAGACTATTCGAATTTTCACATTTCTTAAATCACGTTCATCAGCTGGTATAACTGCTGAAAATGATTAAAATTAGAAATTGTAGGCAGAAGACAAATATAAAATTTCAACTTAACCTGTTAATTTACAATAGGGCGCATGAAATTGCGGTGCTAGTGTTAAAATAACTATGTAGAAAACTGAGATATGCAGTTGCAAGAGATCAATCGAAAATTCAAATAAGGTAACGTAAAAAATCCTTTTAGAGTGTACTTTTTTTGCAGTGCTATTTCACGGCAAAATGCAAAACGGAATTCACCTGCTTAAATATTTACTAAATTCCTCAATATATTTTTCTTCTCAACAGTGCAAACTCTCATTTTACTTCCAACATTTTACGAATTTTTCACTTGAGACAGTTTTGAAAAAGTTTATAGCTTTATTTCTTCACAGTTGTCTCTTCAAAAGCATATTATACGAAGGAAATGAATTTTCCCCAGAATTTTAGATTAGTAAAAAATTGAAATATATATTTTAAATTAACTATATATATATATATATATATATATATATATATATATATATATATATATATATATTTATTTATTTATTTATTTATATATATATATATATATATATATATATATATATATAAGCTTCCGTTTATGCAGGATGTAAGTAGGCCAAATACGTTTTGCACGACACAGTTAGAGATATGAAAATTAGTTATGGTATAGTAAAGTTACGATGTAATACAGTAAAGATGAGACACTGACCGCAGCGCACATAGTGTCAAAATTATGAGGTCAGCACTCTATTTCGTAATCTATGAGAGGTGCAGAAAAACAATCAATTTAAAATATGTGAATCATCATCGAATTAATAAAACATGACATTTTGTAGAAACGAATACTGCAATTAAAAAACTATAAACGTTGCATTGAGTGTCGTATACAAATGATGATTGTGACGTGCAACCCCCCGCCCCCCCTGCAGATGACACATGCGAAACAATTTGTAAATAATGCCTCGAAAAGAGGTAAAAATGGGAACTGAGCAACAGTTCATCCAATTTTGGGCAAGTGCGCTTTGTCATTCAGGCCTCTCTTCTCCAAACCGGAGGAGGGGCAGTATTAATATGACATAAACTTTATTAAATTTAGAACATTTGAACGTAGTAGATAATTTTACAACGGGCTAAACCATGGCAGCAGGAGAGACGAGTTTAGAGTATCGAACAACACAATGAATATTATTCGAAATTGTATTCCTGGAAATAGTGCATCCTATTCAAGACTTGTCAACTCAATCAAACTTCAAGCAAATTCAGTGTAGCTGAACATTTCCAATCAGCTACATGTGCTTGCAGGTAACCAATAGGCTCACTAATACACCAATAGGCTCACTAATACACTGATCACACTAATTCGCAGAGAGGGACCATAGGTGAATCTTGCCACCAAAATGGGCCAGAACTTTTTATCTAATTCTTCTTATTGGACAATGTTTGTATACTTAAGTCCACATGAGGTGGAAAGGAAATCTTTGATGCCAATGATGAAATGAATGCTTCCAAGCAGTAGCGTACTCTTGATCAACGACCTCAGTGGGGCAAAAAGTATGGTGATCATTTTCGTTTATCTCTATATTCTAATAATCGCACTTGTCCTTGTCCTTCCATCTGAACAAACAAAACAAACTTTTTCTGAGACTGTTTATGTCTGCGAACATGATTACAAGAATTAATAATGTTAAGCAGTTATGTACCGTTTGCTGTAAATAAATTAAGTTATTTTGCAAATAAATATATTAATTTAACCCAGAATAACACAGTGACATGCGAGTGTTGATGTTCCACCTCTCTTTTATTTTGAATGATTGTATATTTATACTTTTAGCGGCCAACAAATAAGTTGAATATCAACTCTACATTTAGCATTATATTGTAAGTTTACTTAAATTAACGAACACGTTAGTATCATGTAGATAATGCAAATTTTTAAGAAACTGTTTTTATTAATTTCCCCCAATATCATTTATTCAGACGTCTGTCTGTTTGTCACGTCATCACGGGAGAACGGCTGAATTAAAAACATATCTCTGAGTTTGACGGGAGAATTTTTTGCTCTAATTAGTCACTTTCTGAACACATGAATTGTTTGAAATATGATTTAAATGTGAAATCTATCTCCATGTTTTATTTTTCACAAACTTTTACTGAATAATGAAAAGTATAAAGAAATCAAAATGGTTATTTAATTTCGCACTTTATGAGGAAGATTCTATCTTATATCATGTTGCTCAGAAACGCAATTAAATTAAATCTGCCTGTTAATTTTAATTATTATTTTTTCGATTTGAACAATAAATAAGTGGATATAAAAATATATTTTAGAAAAGAACAATTTGATTTTTCTCATAGCATTTTTGACTGGATAATATCAATTACGGTCTTCAGGTTTAAACGTTATTATTATTGCTATTTACGGGGATTATTGATTCAAGGATTATTGATATTTTCAAGTTATTATGCAATTGTTTTATTATGACAAAAATTGTTTAAACTCATATATTGTACGTTGTTGAGTAATCTTCTACACATACAAGGGTATATCTTCTAATTTACGAGAATCTAAATAGTACAAGTATATTGGCATATGTTTTGATATATATTGGCATATATTGGAATCAATTACGACCTTCTGATATAAAGAGTACGGGAATTATTGATATATTCAATTTATTACGTTTTCGCTTTTATTTTGGCAAAGATTTTTGAGACTCATATTGTAATTCGAGTAATCTTCTACTAACACACTGGCATATTTTCTAATCTGTGACAATATAAGTAGTACGGGGTTGCATATATTGATTCAATTCCTTTTGTTTTTGTAAATTTGCTTACAAAAGGGACCAGAATGTTTTATTCTTCAGATCTGCCCGTGAAGATAATGTTTCATAGTGAGAACAGATATTCTTAAACTTCTCTTTAGGAGCAATAAATTTAATATTTTAACAGAATTTGCACATGATTATGAATTATAAGTTTCTTTATATTATATACTCCTTAGGAAGAACGGGTATGCTGCTAGTATAAAATATATTGATTTGATTCGTTAAAATATATTGGTATTTTAACATTCAACTGGTTATCAGACTCAAAAATTTTTGGTGTAAAACTTTTCCAATAACATGCATTTTTATAGCTTTACAGTTCTTAATTATTTATTCAATTTTATGTATATGGTTAATTTTGCAAAATAATTTCTAAGTGATTTCTGAAGGTGTTAAGCGCTTTCAGTATATCACATTATTTGTTTTATATCGCTTGGTTCTGACACTGATAATGAAGGGTTTTCTAGGATTTTATTTCCAATTTGACGTGCTTCCAATGAGATCTTGATACACCTCCTTATTTTAAATCTCAATTTCTCCCTAAAATATGTGAACACCATTTTATTATGAACCGGTTTTATTTAATAAAATACAAATGCACCTATGATTTTATAAAATTCATTACTTCTTGTCCATTAACTAATTATATGCTAAAATTTGGCATTTTATAAAATAAAATATTTCATATCCAGACTTTTCCTAAAATTATTATCTATCAATCCTTCATAAATATAAAATTCCAACATTGTTAAAACACATAAATTTTTCTGGGACATATTTCATCAAAAATATTACTTACATAACAAAATAATGGTTACTAATATTTATATAAAAATATACATAAACATGATATACACCAAATGTTAAGTAAATGATATGAAAAATATAAATCCTTAGCACTATTGATTCACTTTTCACTATTGATTATTGAGAAAATGTCAGACGAGAAAATCGTAATTTTTTCTCAGGAATTCTTCTATAAACTTCCAAATTATTTTAATTGAATAGCTTTCAAGACCAGGAAGAATAAAGCGTACAGGAATCAATAATACTTTAAAATATCCAGAAGATTAATTTTTTATTTTATAAAAGTATCAGTTTGGAAATTTCTGCAATTTTTGTCATTTTTCAATGCTCGTAACATTTAAAAGTGTTCACGGTCAAAACATATCAAAATCACTGTTCTCTCCTTATATTAAAATAACATTCTGAATTTTTGATACTGAATTAAGAATAGACGACAAAATATACCGCTTTGAGATTTTACATATTGTTGCGAACGCTCAATATTCGCTTTGGCGCCTCCTTTTTCGTCTGTCTCGAAGGCCAGTCGAAGAAAACACAGTTCAGGACTCCAGCATGGCGTGGGCCCAAGGTTTCCAGGATTTCCAGGAAAAGGTAGTGCATACCCAAACCGTACAAGGGTTAATACGGTTGCATGACAAAACCCAATGCAGTATTGCCACCTAGTGTTAAAAATCAAATTAAGAAGACATTAAATAAGTTGAAGAAAATATGTATGTTACCTTACTATTCTTCTGCACCACATTTTGCGCTCTTATTTTCTGCATTTTATTTACTTTTTCCTCTTTCTTTACAATAGATGACACTACTAAGCTGAGTTCAAGGTAACATAATGTCATGAAAACAGCAATTCTGCTGTTTTCACAACATAGTCAAGCTCTGAATCGACGTTAAGCTCTCTACTTGTTAACACGTAAAAATGGAGATCCAAGCACTTCCAAAACGTAAGTCTGTACATTACATTTAATTTGTGCACAATTTTACGGCTTTATCTAATTTTTAAACATTAATGGTTAATCACGCTCTGTATTAAAAGAGTAAATATGATGATATTTCTTTTATACATTGATATTGCAGTTTTAGGTTGTATTGGAATCTTTTAAAAAGCACCAGGTCAACAAACTAACAAACACATTATTTTAAACCTGCAAATTCGAAGTACAAAATCTCCCGCATGCTATCTGTTAAGCAATTAAATAAATAAATAAGTAAATAAAATTAAATAAAGAAAAACACGCTATCCGCAAAGCAATAAAAAATAAATAAAAAATTCGAAACCTCTGGGAGAGGAACGTCGCAGTAGTTCGTGTTGGTAGAAAATATGATATCGTATGGGTAGCTGTTTGATCGAATATATGGCTAGAGGGCCGGTAGCTGTAATATCGTATCGTTTAGCAAGACATAAGCTGATTTCAGACTTAATTAGTTTTTCAAGAAGTCTAGTTGTCAATTTAGAAAAATATCTTCGAGGTGCATTGTTGAGGTATAGATACTACTGTGTTGAAGACCCAGACCGTCCGGCTCGTCCTGAGGACTTGAGCATCTATTTGGACGGCCAGAGATACTACTGTGTAGAAAACCCAGACCACACGACCAACCCATAGGGTAATGGTAGCTTTCTGTGTGGCCGGGAGAGATACTACTGTGTTGTTGTTGAAACCCAGACCGTCCGACCTACCAGAAAGGTGTAAGGTAACTGTTTTGGACGGTCGGGAAGTGCCACCCAATTTAGACCGGAACCCAGTGGGGGAGGCATCCACAGGGACCGTACCCTCCTTCCCCTACCACCAACCTCTCGGAAGGACTTTCGGACCCACATGTTTAACGTGATCGTACTCCGCATGAACACGGCGGCAGTTTTGGCAGTGGCTGGAATCGAACCCGGGCCTACCGAGTGCAACTCCAACGCGCTAACCAATGGGCTACCGCGCCCAGATACTACTGTGTGAAGAACCCCAGACCTGTAAGGTCTGGGGTTCTTCACACAGTAGTATCTCCGACGGCCGGCCTGCCTGGACCTGCCTGGGCCTGCCTGGGCCGAGCCGGACGGCCTGGGGCTTTCACACAGTAGTATCTCTCCCGGCCACACAGAAAGCTACCATTAGCCTATGGGTTGGTCGTGTGGTCTGGGTTTTCTACACAGTAGTATCTCTGGCCGTCCAAATAGATGCTCAAGTCCTCAGGACGAGCCGGACGGTCTGGGTCTTCAACACAGTAGTATCTATACCTCAACAATGCACCTCGAAGATATTTTTCTAAATTAGAGAGATACTACTGTGTTGTTGTTGTTGAAACCCAGACCGTCCGACCTACCAGAAAGGTGTAAGGTAACTGTTAGATACTACTGTGTGAAGAACCCCAGACCTGTAAGTGCTGTACACATCGCTTGGCATCGCGGCAACACAGGCAAATAAACAAACATGTATATTCTTCTTTTTATTAGTATATATTTCATTTTAATGCTTCTCTCTTAAAACAAGTATATATCCTTACAGTAAATATAAACATAAAAACAGTATAAATACATTTTTATCTAAGATAGTCATATGTCTAGGTATAGCAAACTTCTGGCCACATCGTTCGTTTAAAAACGTTATTCCAAAATATAATTTAAAGAGTTTGTATTATTGTTTAAAAAAATATTCTCATATCTAATTCTCCGCTATTTTAATATTACCTTAACAAGCGTATATATATCAGACAGTACAGAAAAAAACTCATTGAAAACTACATTTTCTGGCATACTTAGAAATAGCCCTTTCCAGATATTTCAACCTATTCAATACTTAGGCCGAACTTCTTTTTATCTGCTCAGCGTCAATACAATCTTTGAAACTAAATCTTTCGGTCTTTTAAATGTGAAACCGAGCTCTGTTTACTGACGCTCTGGTCTCTCTTTTTTTTTGTCGAAGAAAATAATACCGGTTGAATGAACCGCAATGGTGATCAGCTTAGAGAGAGTTTCAGGTAGACGTGGATATTCCCTGAGGCGCAGATTCTTGGAAAGGGCAAAGGGACAAAATTTTAAAAGGATATGTAGATCAATTCCTTTCAAAATGTTTACCGTATATAATATAGTTATAAAAATTTGGAAACGTTTTCCTATATAGAAATGGATTTATATTTATGCTAATTTATTATGGAAAGTACAATATATTCCCAACAGTGCAGATTCTTGGAAAAGGCAAAAGTGCAGCATTTAGAAAAAGGGATGTGGGATAATTCCTTTCCAAATATTTGCCGTGTATAGTATTTTTATAAAGTTTTAGTAAATTTCTTATATTTGAAAATGTATTTATATTATACTAATTTATTATGAAGAATGCAACATATTTCCAGCGGCGCAGATCCTTGGAATGGGTGGAGGGACAAAATTTCAGAAATATATGTAGGGTAATTTATTTCCAATTATTTACCTCATGCAATATATTTTTAGAGAATTGGCAAATTCCTCAGATGTAGAAATTGATTTATATTTATATTAAATTATTATGGAATGTATAACACTTTCCCAGGGGCACAGAATTTCAGCTAGGGCAAAGGGGTAAAATTTTGATAAATAGATGTAGGGTAAATCAATCCTAAATATTTACCATGTACTCGTACCTGTATAATATATTTTAAAATATTTCTGCACATTTTTCAAATATAGAAATTAATTTATATTTATATAATTACATTATGGGACATGTAACATAAGTTGTTCATCTTATATGTCCAATTTGCAATTTTTTTCCACTAAAAGGTGGTAACTATCGATGGGGTGTCTTGTGCTTATTACCCAGCAATGAATCACTGTTAATGGGTTATTCTTTAAAAATGTAATCAAGTTAAAGCCAGGAAAAGACACAAATCTGAATATGAACATGCATCTTCGGAATGGATATTTAATCTTAATGATTTTAGAATCTGAACATGGACGTTTTCGTAAAAATTTCACTTTAACCGTTTGTAATTTCTTGGTTTCAACAAGCCAACTTTTTATGCAAATAGTCGCTACTCTACCAAATTTTCACTCCTCATAAAAGCAACCTCAAAATTATAGCCAAAACTATGCAGGCATTTGTATAGAAATGCAAAAGGAAATCAACATTTTTGCTAATGGAATAAATTGTCAGATTAGTTATTTTTCCAATTCCGGTAAGTGATACAAATAAAACAGAAAGTATATAGCACTGATTAAAAAGGAAAAGGGACACATTAAAAATGAGTTATATTTTGCTATGACTATAGTAATTTGTTAAAATGAAAAAAAATTACAACTTCTTATTTTTCTATAATTAGAAATTGTAAATAATTTTCATTATTTTTTATACCACTGTAAATGTAATGAAAAACCGTAACAATACCTAACAGAAGCGTTTGAGAGCTAATTTCTCTGTGGAAAAAAATGACAGACCAATAAACTACTAAACTAGAACTACAACTCGAAACAAAATTCCTGCTGTAAAAAATAGAGACCAAAAAGTTGAAGAAATTAATTCCCAATGGAAATCAGCTAAATCTATTGTCCCCGCGTCTTAATTAAAAACTGGTGGATTTTCCGCATTTCAGCTGAATGGCGATTTTAATAATTTTTGGGAGAAGTGTTGCCAATTATGGGCAACATTATATATTCACGCATGCGTCTGGTAAAATTTAGGGGGACTCTAAGTGCAAAGCAGGAAAGTGTTACAGAAGATTATGGATGTGTGTTTTGAATGACTTTTAACACTATCGTTAACTAAAGTCTTAATGTTTATTTAAATACTAAAATTTGTGATTAAAAATACAATAAGGTAGACGGCACAAGAGTGTCGCTTTTGTGTATATTGAAAGTTCTAATATATTTACTTTGTGTAAAATACATTGTATATAAATGGACAATATTTTGATAGTGTTTAAGCGCCTACTTTGAGATTTTGTTGGTATTTAGTCGTTTTAAATGTAGTATTTGAGTGTGGATTAACCATTTTTCTTCGATGTGTGTACAACCGTACTCGTTTCTCTCAAATTTGGTACATTTCTGCGTTTATTGAGTGTCATTCAATATGAATCAACCATTTTCTTAGCAATGTGTATGAACGCTCATTTTTCTCTTAGATTCGATACATTTCTACGTGTTTTGATGATCACTGAATATGGATCTACCATTTTTTGAGTTAATATGTGTGCACAAGTGCGTATTTCTTGCAAATTTGATATTTTTCTACGTGAGTGGGTGTCGCTGAATAAGAATCAACCATTTTCTCATTAATGCAGATGTTTGCGTGCATGTTTCCCTCATATATGGTAAGTTTCTATGTATTTTGAGTGTTACTTATTATGGGCCAACCGTATTCCTGGTTTATACCCATGTTTTTATACTAATAGTCATAAATTTAACTTGTCATCCCATATTCTGAAAATTTATGTACTATGCACATTACGCAAGTTTTAGAAAACGGAATTTTGTCTTAACCATAGATTGTGGTTTGTCAAATTTTCGTGTGTGTGCTTGTCAGATGGAAATAGTTGACCACGCATTGTTCACACATAAATCCTATAGATCGTATTTGGGCTAAATTGTAATTCCCATTTCGATGGGAAATTATCCGAGCTACTTTCAATGCTGCATATACAGATAATTTAGAATAGTGGGTGTTTCTGATCTAATCTGTGATAAAATGGGCCAATTGGTTTTGAAATATTTGAAGTATTCTCACTAAGATATTAGTAGTTTAGGTTGAATATACACATCACTTGTTGGCTACGAAAACGTCACAACTCAAAAAACCTCATCTGTCACTATGAGTGCAACACAAAAAATAAAAATTTTAAATTAATATTTACAAATACTTATTACTTTAGATCTTTAAGATTAAAAACTTTAAATCTGTAATCCATTGACGTTTGAATAAAATTATCCTTTGTAAAAAAGTTACCTATAAACTTTGTAATGATGCGAAAACTGTTCGAAGTCATTTTGCTTTCCTAGGGAACCCTTGGTGTCTGGAATAAAACGACACTGAATTGTGTCGCTGTTGATTAAAAAAGTCGGTTTATTTTTAGTTATGATATTTTACCTTTGAGTTGTGTTGCATTGGATCTTGAGTTATATCACTTTTGCTGTCCAAATAAGTTACACGTTTTTTTTGTGAATATTTTATTTGATTTGGGTCCATGTTCTCGACTAAAAATTGACCAAAGAAGCTTACCAAATTTCTTACACTTAGCTGTGAATGAACTGATATTTCCTGTACGAACTATAAAGCAGCACTGTTCATGATTGATTCCGTTCAAAACTGCCTAATTGCACTAACAGCACTTCTGTTCTTCGGCAGAGAGTTTTACAACTACGAAATTTGCTACGTACTTTGCATGGTCATAGTTTAGATCCATTTTAATTCAAATTTGGAATTAATTCAAAATCGCCATTTTTTTAGTTGTGGAGTTATTGTTATCGACTTTATTGCTGCCAATATATTTCATATGACTCAGTATAAATAACAATTTTTCAAAATTGTCTGCAAGCAAGGAAACGTAGATTGACACTTATTAATATTTCGTTATACCTTATATTAGTTGTTATACGAAATTTTATAAAGTTAAACCCATTTAAATCACGAGCTAAATTTTCACCGAGATTAAATCGACATCGGAAGTTCTTTCACTTTATAAATTGTCCCTTGAACCTGCAGTTAAAGTGTCTGTAGTTTTAAATTCCGAGATAAACTTTTAATGTTAAAAGAAAGAAATTGTTTACCGATGTTCTGTTTTTTCGATTATTCTAAACGCGGTGTCTACTGATGGAATTAAGACATTTGAATTAAAAACCCAGAACCATGAAAATGTTGACTATAAGAAGTATGTAAATGCATTTTATGCTCCGACAAGACTTTGAATACTTGATATCGAGCCAACTTATCAGCTGAACAAATAAATGTATTATACAGCAATTCCTATAAGTATCTTACACAATTCCTTAGAATATTTTAAGGATATATAATGCAAAATTTATTTTTATTCTTTATAGTTTCCAAAATTCATATTAGAAAATATTTGAAAAGAAGGATATTTTATCTGTAGATTTTTGTTATCCTTACCGTGCAAGATTATTGAAGACCAAATTCATAAAATAAATCAAACAAAATTGATTTCTTGTTTTATATAATAAAATTTATGTATCTGGGACATTTGGGCGATAAGCCATTTATATATATTATGCTACGATATCAGAGATAGCGTTTAGAAAATATTTTAAGCTACAAAACTGATGCAAAATGGTCTTAAACTTTCAACTTTAACTGCATTTTTTAGAAAACGCAGATTGTCATGCCTTGAGTGCACATTTCTCTATAAATGTAGATAATAAAGTTCTAAATTTTTACATATATTTATAAATAAATGTGCGATGTTTTATGCTGATCAAATGTTTTAAATTATTAAAAAATTCTAAAAATTAAATATATTTTTGCGGTTAATTTAATTTTACTTAAAAGGAAAACATAAAGTAAACCAAATATTAACGTTTAGAGACGAATGTAGGTAAATTTATATCTTATAAAGTCTCTTAGATTGTTTTTTACTATTGATCAGTAAAATGACACAACTATAAACTTCGGGAACAACTCAAAATAGTTTTACGGCCAAGGCAATCACACAGAAACTTAAGATTTACCACTTTATTAAAAATTAATTTATACAACAACTGGCTGTTAAACCACAGAGGCCTGTATACAGAAAAACGGAGACATAATATTGCACTGGCCCGTTCAGGTGGATAAACTTAAGACTTTCAGATTTCGGGGCTTGGTAATACATATAAACATTGGATTACTCTTATTTAAATCAACACAAATGGTGAATTCTTAGCAAGTTCCATGAGATGACGTCGGTAGACCTCAGAGGGGAACTCCAGTTGTCTATTCCTATGGGCATCTCAGTTATACACATATCTGACACTTGCTACACAACGCTCTTGCCATTTACCCTACCAGACTCCTAATCATGTGAACACGAACATGTACTTATCACTAATCGAAATTTTGCCATGTTCTAGTACCAAGATCTCAGAAACTTGTGGACCGGCTCCGGATTGGTCTACATAACCAAATTAGTAAGACTTTGTTAGTACAATGTAAATCATGACTTAGAAAATAAACTGAAGAAATATATAATCAAAAGGTTATATAGATCCCGCACTATTTACAGTATCAATAGTAAAATATGTGAAAAAATACAAGTATTTGTGGCAAGAATAATGATACATAAAACGTCAAAATTTTACACAAAAATGATACACCGGCCGTCCAAACAATTACCTTACACCTTTCTTTTAGGTCGGATGGTCTGGGTCTCAACAACAACAAACATGATACAACTTACTACCTTATTAAAATGGAAAAATTTTCGTTTAATAAGAACAAATTATATGCATAATCAACATATTTAGTAAAGAAATACTTTTACAGATAGAAAACAGTTACATGTCATTGCAAAGTATAACACGATATCATTTTCTTTAATCGTATGCTCAATTTTGTTTTAACGGAACACTTTTTTTAATTAATATGACGACAATTCTTAGGCACAAGAACGTGAAATATTGACACGTTATAACGATAAGAATTTGAGTTTAACAAAATAAAATATTTACAGGCTTGATTTTGCTCAAACAAATTAAATCATTAGAATATAACGTGAAGTGTGTGCAATTAAAATGTTGTATGCAAAGGATTGTTTTGAAAACACATAATGGATTTTTTCATTAGAGAAAGAAGAGTAAGAATTACTTACTAAATTGACTAAACCACGTTCTAAAAACTCCTTAAATTAGCAGCGTTATGCCACGGTGGTGCCATCTAGTGAGTTGACTCGGGACATTATGTCTGCATGTAATGGCTTGACTGATTCCATGTGATTTAGTCCCCAATAATCCGTTTTTTTATTATTATTTTTTTTGTCAGTTATTATTTTTATTTTGTGATTATTTCCCTGGATTTATCAGTCTGGGTTTTGAATAGATATGTTCTGTTGCATTCCCTTCCATTCCTTTTATTACATAGTAACCACGGCTATATAGCTCTGCTAATTTTAACCGTGAACTATCCATGTTTCAGTTTATTTCATAGGTACTGCATGACCAGTCTGTGTTCTTGACCTTCACGTACTGATAAGAAAAACGCAACACGTGTTTTCGAAGTGATTGGATGCTGATAAGTGATTGAATGACTGAAATTTATCCATCTCTGATAACTTCATCTGCATATCTGCTAATTGAGGTCGTTTAGTTTGTTTGGAACGTGTTTCTTAACTTGATCGCACTAATGAAGAAAACTCAACACGTGTTTTTTAAGGAGTTGAAAGATGAGAAGCGATTGAATGATGACGCTTAGTTGTCTCTGTTAATTTAAACCATATATCTGCTAATTTAAGTCAATCTATTTGGTGCATATTTCTTACCTTGATCACTTTGATGGAGAAAACTCAAAAGTGTTTTCGAAGTTTGGATAGTTGCAAGCATTTGAATACTTAGTAATTGTATGATAGAAATTTAGTCGTTTCTGTATTTTAAGCCGTATCTCTGATATTTTAGTCCGACCTTAAAGCAATTTAGTCTATTCGGTGCATACTTCTCAACCTGATCACAGAGACGAAGAAAACTCAACATATGTTTTCGAAGTGATTGGATGCTGGAAATTTAGTCATATCTGCTAATGTCAGCCGCATCTCATCTAATTAAATCCGTTTAGTCCATTTAGTACTTACCTATTGGCTTGATCTCACTGATGATTTGAAATTTGTTAAAAACTGTAAAATTGTATACAGAAGAGACAACCAACCAATATATATATATATATATATATAAATTTAAAAATCCAATGAAAGAATAGAGATAATTTTCAACTCAAAAAAAAAGCCAACATTATAAAATGCCTTGCAAATAAAAGTATCAAACAGATAATCATCAATCAAGAGGAAAATATAAATGCAAACCTCTAGTCATCAAGCTGAAGAAAAACAAAAAATACCAATGGAAAGGAATCGATAAAATAATAACAAATAAAATCCAAGCATGGAACCTTTACACGTGGACAAGCTAGGTCTAATAATGAATTGTTTATTTAGATAAAACGCTTTATAAAGTTCAAGTATTTCATAAAAATGAACACAAAATGCATGTTTCTGATATCAGTGATAGATTATTTCTATAAACTGGACAGCATGCATAAAGATTGAAAAATAGTCGGAATTAAGAATACCTGAAAAAACACAGCATACGTCTGATCTATTGGAACCTTGGATAAAGAGACCAATGTTACCAATCTTAAAAAATAAAAAGTTGATAACTGCTGTTATCAATCGTGAGAAAGAAATGACCGAAATGCGAAAAGACGATAAAAGGTGATATTCAACAGTAAGAACATGTAAATACATGGTAATGCTTATTAAAGAGAAAGTGGATGTCAGGCTACAATAAGATACTAAGGAGAGAATGTAAGTATAATCTACCATTCCAAACTTTTTAACTATATTATGTACTAAATAAGCTAGATATTTATATGATTTGCTAGTAATTTTAAGTTTATTAATATGCATAGCATGGCATTTTTCATCAGCTAATCTATAAATTCTAAAGAGCTGATTAAGTATAATATTTCTAAACAATTGAATCGAGTTGCATAAATTAAAAGGTAATAATTTAGTAATGTTAACCTTTTCCTTACGGCGGTGCAACAGTTGCACCACTGAAATTATCTTGAAACTCTCAATCTCCTTCTGAAAACTTGAAGAATGCCTGCAGCCCTTCCTTCAAGTTTCTGCTGACTAAAGGGGGAACGAGTTACGAACAAAAGACAAGATCATTGAAGGTGTTTATTTATAGTTAAAATAGTATTTTTATAATATTAATTAGTAACTATCCTATTAGTATGTTCAATAATAAGATTTAAGTCCAAAAACTTAATGTTATTACTAATAGTAGCTTCATTAGGAATTAGTTCCAAATTATCCGTATATATATGTGTGTGTGTGTGTGTGTGTGCGCGTGTATGTGAAGCTCATATGCTTATACTATAATAGATTTTTATTTTAAACTATTTCATTCCCCTGTTCTATATTTAAGCATTAGAAAATCTAAACAAAGCAAAAAAAAATTATAGTTCTTCAAACACAGAAACTCCAATAAGAACTTTGCTTCTATCAAACACGACACCGACAAGGAAAAGATAAGTGGTTTATAGCTAGTTTTCCTTTTCTTTCCTTTAACGATCTTCCGATATGATTTATTTTCATGCTAAGAAATCCGATCAATGATCAACAATGCAAAGAAATTCGCTTTTGTTCTTAGCTTTCGTGATATATTATAAAAGTTCTTTTGTTACAAATCTCAGAAAGGAATAGAAGATAGATCTTCTTTTAAATGTATTTTTGTAAAATTTTGAAAAAAAATAAATCTATTGATAGCAGCACATGACTTTATCTACATAAGAGTATAAATTTAAATTTGGACTGTTAATGAATTGTATCCCACATACGTTGTTTATTTTGCACTTTAGAGCCGCGATCTCAAATCTGCCGCGTTTGTTGTTGATACCATGCAAAATCATTTAAAATTATTTAAAACCACTTACATGCAAAGAACACATGTAACAATAATTAACAAGAGATAAAACTGGTGCTTGTGAATGTATAACTTTCTATTACTACTTTAAAAAGAGAAATCATAGAAAATTCGGTGACTAAAATTGAATCAATTATGTTTTAAGTCCTCTTCATCAGGTCAAAATAGTCTGTTCGTAACATGCAATAAAAACAATTATCTAAAGGCAATTGTTCAAAAACATCCTTAAAGTTTGTTTCGTCCACAAAAGTTAATATATTGAAATAAAGTAGCATTGGTTCTACACATGAATTTTGTAAAACCATATACTGTTGTCAAGGTTATGATAAAAATATCCATTTGATATTTGTTATCACAATCTATTTCCAATACTTCTGTTCTCTATATAAACACGAATAACTTTGAACACTTGCTCTACATATGTATTTTCTATAACCAAAAACTGATGTCAAGATATGTATTTGATCTTTGTTGGTACAATATATTTCCAATATTTCTATTTTTTGTATGCATATGATAAGTTTGAAGTTCTGTTACTTATCATATAATACTAGTTTTATAACTATAATTCAGTAGACTTATAATATGAGTTATAAATTAATATATTGAATAAAAATAATATTTCCCCTACATATATAATATATTTTGTTTAATCAAACACTGATGCCAAGATTATATAAGGAAAACTATTTGATTCCTGTTGGTTCAATCTATTTCCAATATTTATATTCTTTGTGTACAAATAAATAGGTTTGGATTTTGTCATTTGTTATGTAACACAAGCTTTATAACTTTTATTCTGTACAGCTAAACAAAAATGTTCATCAGATTATTGTGGAAAAGTTTATGAGAGATAAGTATTTAAGTTAGGATTTGTCATTTGAGTGCAGTAATACTCGACTTATTAATAATACAGCTGAATATTTAGTCATTAATGTTGTTTTCTCTATTTCTTTGTTAAAACATTGCACGTCCAAACAACTAAGAGAATGCTTGGAATACATAAAATATGTTTAGAATATTTTCTCTTAAACAAGCCACTGTCATGAAATAAGATAATTGGCTAATAGTCAATTTCATCCCAAGTTTCTATAACGAACTTCAGCTATGATTTATGTTCCTGCTAAGAAATCTGATCAATAATGAAACAATACAATAATATTGGCTGTTACTCTTCGGTTTTGGGACATATTTTAAATATTCTTCTTTTTCAAGACATCTTAGGAAGTGACATATTTATTCCTTTGAAACACTTGCGTGTAATGGTTTTGAAAATAATGGATGATTTGGAAGAAATTATTTCTAATTTATAAATGAAAGAACATGATTGCACACTTTTATTTTCTAGTTTATGTTTCATTTATGAAAATATGGTTTTTAAACTTATATATCAATAGTTATAACATTAAAGATGAAACTTTAAAATACTTAATGTATGTTCAAACTACTATAGGCACAGTATATACATTCCGTTGAATTGAATTATCTGGCAATTTTCATAATATATGTCACCTGTTATGTGGTTTAATAATTTTAAGATTTAGATTTGGGCTAGAAAACACACTTTTTACATGCGAAGAAATGATATAGCTTCCTCCTCTCCTTTCCTCTATTGTCTTTTGTGTCTAAGCTGTTCTTTGTCTCTAGGGTCAGTTATATTTTCTCCGGAAGGGTTGATAATAAGAATGCCTAAAGCAAACAACTGAGAACAATATGTTTAATTCTTGTTTCCAGAAAAACGTAAGTACCAAAGCCATAAACTGATAATCGCTTTAAATATATCTATATAAATAAAATTGAAAAGCTGTCTGTCTGTCTGTCTGTCTGTCTGTCTGTCTCTCTGTCTGTTTGTCCCATCATCACGGGAGAACGGCTGAACCGAATTTGATGAAATTTTGTGGGTAGCCTAGAAATAGCCCCACTTAAAATTTAGTCTATGTTTGAAATTTCTACGACCAGTGGTTCTCTAGATAGTAGTAAAAAACGAAACTTTCGTTTATCTCATCATCACGAGAGAACGGCTGAACCGAATTTAATGAAATTTTGTGGGTGGCCTTGAAATAGCCCCCCATAAATTTTGCCCAAGTTTCGAGTTTCTAAGGCCAGGGATTGTCGAGATATTAATGAAAAACGGAACTTTTTTTATAGGAGTTCTACTCTCCAACTCCGTGGTTTATCCAAACGCAAAGGATAAAAATCGTTTGTTTAAAACGTCAAAGGGAATTAAAACTTTATTTTTGAGTTTGATGCAGGATTTTTGCATTAAATAGTCACTATCTGAAAGCATGAATTGTTTGAAACATGAATTTAAATGGAAAAATCTACCTCCATGTTTTGTATTTCACAAGCTTTTACTCAACGATTAGAAGTATAAAGATATTAAAATGGTTATTTAATTTCGCATTTTATGAGGAAGATTCTATCTTATATCGTGTTTTTCGGCCAAGGAATGAAATTAAATATGTTTGCTAATGATTATTATTATTTTTTCGATTTGAATATTAAATAAATGGGTATTAAAATATATCTTATAAATGAACGGTTTGATTTTTTTTAATTATATTAATTGCGAACTGCATACACCACTTTCATTTATTTTAGCAAAGAGGTTTTAAGCTTATATATTGTGTTTAGCTAATAAACTCATATTTTGTTTACCCAATAAATTCATTTATCCAATTGTTTAAACAGAAAAAGATTAGAATGGGTATATCTTCTAACAATATTTTAGTGTTTTCATTTAGTATGTACAAACTGGATCACGATATTTTATTCAGATCTGCGAATTTAGAGCTACGAATTTGGCTGGATATCGCTAACTTGGCAAATTTCATAAAAGTTACTAAAATGATTGAAATGTCCCCAAATTGATAAAAATGACGTAAATCAATGAAATTTATTTTGTTTTGTTAAAAGAAAGTACTGAAATGGTGTTTCGTTAGCATTTGTCTGTCAGTCCAACCGCCCTACTTAGTAACACATTTAGCGAATTTTTAAAATGTCACCAAATTGATAAAAATATTTATAAATCCATAAACATATTTTGAAATTAATAAATTGCCCTAAATAAACGAAATTGTTTTTTTTTAGGGGATAATATTTTGATGATGGTTCATCAATTTATCGCCAAGTGGGACTGTCAGTTCTACAGTCCCACTTGGCGATAAATTTGGCGATTTTTTAAAATGTCACCAAATTGATAAAAATATTTATAAATCCATAAAAATATTTTGAAATTGATGAATTGCCCTAAATAAACGAAATTGTGTTTTTTTAGGGGATAATATTTTAATGATGGTTCGTCAATTTATCGCCAAGTGGGAGTATCAGTTCTATAGTCCCACTTGGCAATAAATTTGGCGATTTTTTAAAATGTCACCAAACCTTCATTAGAGATATTCAGACGATATTTTGACCACCAATTTATTTGAAGCAAATCATAACATGTCGCTTAACAACGGATTTAAATTCAATGTGTTTATGAGGAAGAAGATTTTTATTAAATCTTTTCCGATTTTAATGATGAAGATATGTATATAAAATAAATTTCATTGCCATCGTATTTTTGACTGGATAATATCAATTACGATCTTCATGTTTAAACATTATTATTATTGATGTTTTCGGGGATTATTGATTCAGAGATTATTGATATTTCCAATTTCTTATGGCATTGCTTTATTGCGGCAAAAATTGTTGAAACTCATATATTGTACGTTGTACGAATAATCTTCTACAAATGCACGGGTATATCTTCTAATCTAAGAGAATATAAGTAGTACATGTATATTGGCATATATTGGAATCAAGCCTTCCGGTATGAAGATTACGGGGATTATTGATATTTTTAATTTATTAAGTAATCTGTTATATATTGGCAAAAATTTTTCAGACTAAATATTATAATACGGGTAATCTTTTACTAACACTAGGACATATCTTCTAATCTATGACATTATAAGTAGTACGGGTTTATCTTCCCATATAATTTTAGCACTTTCATTTGGGAACATATTGGAATTAATTACTGCCTACTGGTTTAAAAATTACGGATTTATTGATATTTTCAAATTATATATGTAATCTACTAATACAGGTTATATCTTCTAATATTCGCGTATATAAGTAGTACGGGTCCCATACAATACGCTATTATTTTGCATATATTGCTTCAATTCCATACTTTTTATAAATTTGCTTACAAAAAAGGCCAGGATATTATATTCTCTTCAGATCAACCCGTGAAGATAATTTTGAATAACGAGAACAGCCATTCCTTAACTTCTTTTTAGGAGCATTATGTTAAATATTTTAACAGAATATTTTGATTAAAAATGCCATTTAGTATACTACAGGAATTTGCACATGATTGTGAATTTTAAGTTTATTTATATTATATACTCCGTACGAAGAACGGGTATGCTGCTAGTTATATTATAAATTTAAAATGTACTTCACATTTTTGTACAAACGTTTATGAAAGAGTAACATTCAAATATGATTTTTGTTTTCCGAGTATAGCAATACCAATTCATCATTGTTATTTTAATTATGTCTACTCCATTTATAATGCAAAGTATTTATTCACTTACATTATTTTTCCCCATTCAATGTTAAGACAATGCAATCCCAAACAACAAAGGGATTCCTATAAATACATAAAATATATTTAAAACATTTTCTCTTAAACAAGCCACTGTCATGAAATAAGATAATTAGATAATAATTATTTCTCCTGCAGTTTCTATAACAAACTTCAGATATGATGTATGTAATACTAAGAAATCCGATCAATGATGTAACAATGCAATAATATCCATTGTTGTTCTTCGGTTTTGTGACACAGTATACATTTTCTGTTTTCATAAATATCGGAAAGTGATATATTTATTCTTTTCAAGTAACTTGTGGATATATTTTTGGAAACAAAGGAAGATTTGGAGGAACATATCACTACTTTATTACTAAAAGAAACATCACTACTTTATTACTAAATTACAGTCCCAAACTTTCATTTATCTTTGTCTGATTTACTTAAAAATACTGCATTAAGCTCGTATGTCTAACAATTGTAATAGTAATGCTGAACGATAAAATTAGGAAACATTATCAAATGGTATATGTACATAGTCTTGTGTGGAATTAATGGACAGTTTCCATAACGTTGTTTGCCTTTGAGGTGACCTAATATTGAGGCGACAAAATAAAAATAAAATTACACACACACACACACACACACACACACACACACACACACACACATATATATATATATATATATATATATATATATATATATATATATATATATAAATACATATATAATATCATATTGAAACAAGAAAGATTAATCATGCTTAAAGCATTGATTATGAAACACTTTTCAACTTCAATACAATTGTATTTAAACAAGTCTAAAATGCAATACATTCCTCAATAATATTTTAAAACTTATCACAATACTACATTAATTTATTATATTTGAATACTTAACCTTCATCGAAAAAAAAGAACTTCATTCAAATGATGGCATTGAAATATAAATTGCCTGGTTTAAACATCTCTAAAATGCGATACTTTCCTCGGTAATATTTTAAAACTATCATAACACTACGATAATTTTTTATATTTGAAAACTTCATCGACAACAACTGAAATCCATTCAACTGACGTCATAGAAAAAATAACACACCTGGATCTCTCTATAAAAACAGCATTTCATTAATGATATTTTCCAATTAATTTCATTCATCACAATACTATAATAATTTATTTTATTTAAAATTTAAGACCATGGAGCTACAAGTAATTAAACTCTATGCTTAAAACTTCATCGAAAAAAATAGTCCTTCTCTTTGTAAATTCAATGAATATTTAATTCATATCAGCTATGCAGACTCCATGCGCTACATATAATTGTGTGTGTGTGTTAAAGAAATACGGCACTTCTAATAAAACTCATTCTACATATTTCGCTGTTTACATTTTACATAAGTGCAAAATAAGGTTCGTTGTAAAAATAATCAAATTTGATGATCATTTAAACTCAAATATTTTGTAATTGCGTTGTTTCAGTATGTAGATGCACATAATTTAAGCAAAAATAAAGTGGTTTTAGGACAGAAACAACACTCAATATGAATTAAAAAGAACTTAAAAAATCACAATTTTGAGACAAGATGGATGCCACATATCAGTTTGAAGTGGGTCATGTGATCTTTTCATATCATGGTTACGTGATCGCTTCATATAAGAGGTGTAATTATTATTTTAATTTTTATTTAAAAAACTACTGAATATATTTCACTGCATTTTCTTTTTTATATTTTATGAAACAATTTGAATATATCCTAAAATTTTTGAAGCAATTTGTGAATTTAAATTCCGCTTAAAAAATATTTGAAAAATTAGGTCCCATAAAGCTCAATGTATTTTATTTTTTCAACCCGGATTCAATCCAAAACTAATTGGGTGATATTATTCATTTATATTCCCATAGGTTCTACAGACCGTCTGAACAACATACTAAAATTTCATTTTGATTAAGTCATTTTTACGGCAGGTATCGTGCTAATGGATAGAACAGACAGACAGACAGAATGAACAAAGTCATAAACACTTTTCAACTTTGTTGTAAAGTGTTAAAAAGGGAAAAAGACGGACGAAGAAAGCTAACAAGCGGAGTGCCAAAAAATAGCCGATTGGGTGGGTGACCCCTTCTAAATCCCTGTTACAGGATGCTACTAAGCCGCGGCAAACACTCCCGGTAGCAAGCACCCCCTCGAATCAGACCCCGATGCACCACAGACATGAAGCTGAAACGACCACAACAGACCATCCAATAATAAAGACCAATACTCGAATCCAAATTAGTTTCAACAAAGACAAATAAAATACAGTATGAACGTAAAATTGTAATAAGATTATTTCAAACACAAAACATACACTGAATCAACTAATTAAATTACAAATCTTAAAAAGCAGATTTGAAGGTCACTTTATTAAAAAACCATCCTACAGACGTACAACAAATAAATAATTATAAGCCAAAGAGCTTTCGAACACCTTCATGCTCTTCCTCAGTGGCGATAGAATCATAACAAATGCCATCATGTCTAAAAACATTCCAATCCCTTCAAGCAAAATTTGCATATTACAAAAATTACCATCCATACAAAATTGTTAATCATAAAACAGATTAAAAATTATAAAATTTACAAATTTCAAAACATTTTTTAAAAAATTTTTATCTTTGAGATTTGTAAATTTTGTAATTGGATGACGTTATATTTTATATTTTGATTACGTTATATGCTACCGACGTTGTCTCATGGAGGTTTCTAAGAATACCCCGCTTGTGTCGATTTAAATACGAGTTATTCAATTGTCTATGTATTATCAAACCCCGAAATCTGAAAGTTTTAAGTTCATCCAACTGAAAGGGCCAGTGCAATATTATGGCTATTTTTCTGTATATAGGCCTGTATGGTTTTACAGCCAGCAGTGGAGCATGCGTTTTCGTCTCATAGCTGGATTGCCGGGTTGCGGGTTCGAATCCCGCCAGCGGACATGGATGTTGTCATGTCGAAGCCAAGTCAGACTTCCACCCTTCAGGGGGCTTCTATAAAAGTGAAGCTGCAAATCTCCTCCCCTTCGCCATGGGACACCCTGGGGGGTCTTGTGGACGTGGTGCGTAGGCGCCCCTTCACCACGGGGAATTAGTACACACACAGCCATTCGTTGTATAAATTAATTTTTATAATAAAGATGTTAAATTGCTTAATTTTAAGTTTCTCTGTGCTCGGCTTGGCCGTAAAACAAACTATTTTGAGTTGTTCCCGAAGTTTATAGTTGGATCATGGCTGATGTGTGGAGGGCTCGGGTTCGAATCCCGAATAAGGCATGGAGGCTTGTGTGGCTACTGTAACTGGATTTCGATCTGTTGTTGCCACGTTAATTGAATTAATTGAATTAAAAATCAATCTAAGGAACTTTGTAAGATATAAATTTACACACATTCGTTTCGAATCAATATTTGGTTTACTTTGTGTTTTCCTTTTAAGTAAAATTAAATTATCCTCCGAAATATATTTAATTTTCATCCCCTTACAAAAAGAATAATTGGAGTGTGGCTCCACTCAACTTTCTCATACATTAATCCATTTTTAGTAGTTTCTGCTTTTTAATTTATTAATTTTTTCTGATTCAATTTTGCAAGAAAAAATTTGAAATGGTATTTATATAAATTGAAGGTAATTTTAAGATTATTTATATGCATAGCATGGAATTTCTAATCAGATAATCTATTATATTTGATCATCTTATCTTATTTTACATTTTATATTTCACATTTTATTTTACGTTATTTTACATATTATTTTACATTTTATGCATCATCGGTCTAAATGATCACAATTTTAACGTATGAACCTTCATTCTTAAAGGGGATGAATAAATATTTCAATTGATACTAAATTTTACAATTAATATCCCCTCATCTTGGGTAACTTTCTCCGGAGGATGACTAATAAAGTCACGAACACAAAAGCTGTATTGAGGATAGTTTTCACTGCAATATTTGAAACTGTTCAGTTTTGTGATCACTGGGTCATAAATAAACCCTTTCATGCATGATTATATTAAATTTTGTCCTATGTTGACATGCCAAGGAAATATAAAATGTAAAATAAGATAAGATGATCAAATAGATATCTGATTAAAAATTCCATGCTATGCATATAATCTAAAAATTACCTTCAATTTATATAAATATCCCTCTTAATTAGCAAATGGTATAGATAAAAAGTTTAGATCAGCTGGATTTTCATGAATTCTATTCATAGTATCTTATATTAGCCAGAAATCACCATTCATTTGTATTAATAATACTTTTATTTTTACATCCACTTAAACAAAAGCCTTACTATTATAAGCCCCACTTTTTTGTACCTCTTATTGTATATTATTACCTTCTCTTGCCTTTTCGCATAACTGCTTTTTTATTTCTTGCGAATGGCAAAGGTAGATCATTTCTTTTTCCTTTGCATGTGGCAACACTGGTCTCTTCATTCAGGATTCCTGGGTTCGACTGGTTCGGGCATATCCAGTGTTTTTTCCAAGTATTGTTGTTTCCTTTATGCTTCCTTCTTTATGTAAGTTGTCCAAGTAGAAATTATTTATAGATATAATTATCTATTTCTTCAGAAACATACATATTTTGTGTTTGCTTCGACAAAATACTTTGACCCGCTGAAGAGTTTTGGCGAAGTGAACAATTATATTTTTTAAAGCCTGGCCCTTGTCTACGTGTATAGCATTAATGCTTGAATTTTTTGTTTTATTATTATCGTTTCCATATCATTGAAATTTGTTGATTTTCTTTAACTTGATGACTCGAAATTTGTAATTTTGTCCATTTGATTAAAGATTTGCTGTTTCATACTTTTATTTTGTAGGTTTCTTAGAAAGTTAGGTTTTTCGAGTTGCAGCTTCTCACTTTTCTGTGATTGGACTTTCAAACTATTATATATATATACATATATATATATATATATATATATATATATATATATATATATATATATATATATATATATATATATATATATGTATGTGGGTGTGTGTGGGTGTGTGTGTGTGTGAATTGGTCTACGGATTCGGTATAATTGCATTGTACAATTGCCATAGTTGATATGGGGCGCTTATTTAAAAGATTCAGATGTCGCCTCATGAAGTGGTCTAATATTAAATAAATATTTAAAGTCAAATCCCTTAATCAAAAATGTATTGTAATATAAAAATGTATTTCAGTATCATATAATCAGATACATTATATCTAAGATTATCATTAATTTTAATTAAATCGTTTAATGAATATTTCGTTACTGTAGTTATATTTGTAATAAGACAACAAATTACTTGTTATGAAACTGAAAAGTTTCTTATGAAATTCGGAATTAAAACTAAATAAGGAAAAAAATTCAAATTTGCATATACTTTCAAATTGTGTATATATTTTCAAAATATTAGTTTTAAATTTTAGTAAATGATACTGAAATAGGTTTAAATATATTATTATTCTTCGGCAATACTGTAAATGAGAATAATAATATTATTTACAAATATTTTCAATTTAAAACATGATTGAAAAGTCTAAGTACTAAATATGTTGCTAATGTATTTAATTGCAATAGTTAGTGTTTTAATATCATATTTAAGCTTCAAAAACCTAATAATATTATTCCCATTTTAATTAGTAATTAAAACGAAATAATTCAGCTGATAAAAAAAAATATGCAATAGGTTGCTAGTAAGAATTTATCTATTTTGTATATACATTTATCTAAATCTAAAGAATGATTATAAATGTTTTTACCATGTTTATATAAAAGTTTTAGTAAATTAGCATCTGACACTATTCTCTTGTTGGGCCAATACCTGTCCCAAATAGAGAGACAATGATACACCAGAATGCCTTGGTATGTACAACTACAAAATACGTTAAAATAAAACTAGAGGATCTGGGAAAATCCGATAATTTCCATTCGTAGCAAGTGGCATTTACCCTCTGAGCCAAACTGTATATATATATACAATGTAGGATCAAAAAGTTCGGAGACTGTGCTGATATATCCAACCCTAATTGGTGGAGAGGGAAAATATTTTACCATAGAGTAGAGATACGTGTGACGAGAGATGTGAAAAGGAAGGAGTAGGTCTTTTGCCAGACAATACATGCTAGTAAACTGTAGTCGTTCGCGTTCGTCGAAAACTGAAATGGTGTTTGAAGAACAACATGCGAATATCAAATTCTACCAGCGTTTGGAGAAATCGCCGACAAAAATATTGCACCTGCTGCAGCAAGTGCATTGTTTTAGTTTAGCTGATGAAGAATCCAGAACAAGGTAGAATTTTTTTTTAATTTTAAGGAAAACTTCAAAATTTATTTGACATTTTATATTTACTTGGCATGTCAACATATGACAAAATTTAACATAATCATGCATGAAATGGTTTATTTATGATTTTATTATGACCAGTGATCACAAAACCGAACAGTTTCAAATATTGCAGGGAAAACTAGCATCAATACAACTTTTGTGTTCGTGACTTTATTAGTCATCCTCCGAAGGAAAGTTACCCTCTATGAATTGTAAGATTTAGTATCAATTAAATGTTTGTTAAATGAAAGATTTGTTCAACCCTTTAAGAATGAAGGGTAACACTTTGAAATTGTGATCATCTAGACCAGTGTTCTTCAACCTGTGTTCCGCGGAACCCTAGGGTTCCACTCAAACGCTTCAGGGGTACCGCGAGTCGATACTACAATTCGTTGTTTTTGTTTTGTTTTTCTTTGTTTTCATTTTCATATGACATATATATGTATAGTACAAATACTTTATATGAAATATTTATCTTGTTTGAATTAATGCAAATTTATATCTTATAAAAAGTTTTTATAACAAAGGCAGATACGCACCTTGTTCATAACATGTAATACGTAATATGACACATCCTCCCTAAAATCAAATCTGGGTGTGCTACTGAACGAAGGGTTTCATAAAAAAAATATCTCAAAAAAAGGGTTCCGCGAGATAACAAAGGTTGAAGAACACTGATCTAGACCGATGATGCATACTTTTCAAAAATTTTCTTGTAAAATTGAATGAGAAAAAAAATAATAAAATAAAAGCAGAACTATTAAAAATGGATTAATGTATGAGAAAGTTGAGAGGAACCAAACTGCAGTAATTTTTTTTTTGTAGGAGGGATGTTCGTGATTACAAACATTTAAAGCATAAACGATTTCCATTCGTACTTTTTCCAGAGATATAGCTCACATTCTCATCGGAAATCAATATTAGAGATTCTGAAATTTCACTGTCAACTGTGAAAAAAGCCCCTATCCTTATTTAAAGAAGGAACCTTATTTAAAGAAGGATTTCCGATGCGATCAAATGCTTCGTACAGGGGATACCAACATTCTTAATTGTATGTCCTTGTTGTCCCATTTTATTCCAATAATTTAGATGCAGCAGAGTTTGACATAGGAATGTATTGCATAGCTATTAGTTTTTAAGAGATCAAGTTAAACAATATATATTGAATAATTAGAAAGTGATTTATTTATTCAATGTATTCATATTTTTGTTGTTTATAAATATACTTCTTAACAGGTAGGAGTTTCAAATGTCCCTCAGCCAATCCCTCTCATCTTCTGAAGTGCATGGGAACCTCTTTAAATCATTTAGTGGAAGACCAGGAGAGGATAGTCTCATTATTTTGTGGGCGGGGTGATTTTCGGTACTTGGCATTTTCAAAGTCAAGAGGCTTAGCAACAACACGAACATGTAAAATGCCTTCACTGCAAGCTCTTTTGAGAACAAAAACGAAAAAACGTCTTTACAGCCAGCCATTCCGATTACGTAAAAATAAGATAGCCGTAGGAGAAAATTCGGGACGGGGGTGCGAAACTTGGCGATTTATCATCAAGTTGGCAAGTTTTTGAATGTTCTAGAACTAGCTCAAAATAACGAATATTTTGCGTGATATGAACTCCTTCTGGAAAGTAGACATCGCTTAGCTGGCGTGATACGGACTACATTGAATTCAAGTACATCAATGTCTTGAGAATAATATCGGCTGTTTCGTGAAATTATTGGAGCATTTAATTGCTGTTTCACTGTACCTGTCAGTTATTTAGCGATCCTGTTTTACAGTTATTGAGATATTTGCTGTATTTTGTTCCTGTTTACCCTGAGCTTCTGGATAAATGCGTTAGTTATCCAGAAATTTGGACTCATTCTTTTATCTTGAGAATATATCCATGATTCCAAAGAATACGTTGCAACACTATGCATTTCGACCTATATTATTTAGTAGAAAATCTACCAGACGTTACTCGAGATTTCGAGCTGAGATATTTGCATTCATTTATTCAATTTTTCAAGAAACATAGTCATCCACTGCGTTGGCTCACGTGCTTTCTGTGTAACTTGTGTATTAATAGTACGGTTTCCGTTTAATCCTTTTTTATGCTTGGAAAATAATTTTTCGATCTTTTTGATGGTTTAAGATGTTTCGATCTCTTTAGATGGTTTAGGGAAGATGGTAGAGATGATTTAAGTTTTTTAAGATGGTTTAGTTCTGCGATAAAATTTTTGATCGCTATAGAACAGATATTAGAACAGATTTTTTCAAAAGTCGTTTGTATACTGGCGTTTCAATATTCAATAATAAAAACACTAATTTGAATTTCTTTAAAAAGTCTATGAGGTGTTTTTCTGAGAGGTCAACATAGCTCTGTATTAAATTATAAGGTCGTGCGTCGCTAATATTTTCGCTACAGATGGCAGGGACAGACATATTAGTATATTTTTATTAGTAGTAACTAGAAAATGTTCCCTTCGTTTCCCGGGATTTAATGCAGGAATTAATTGAATTCATATAAATTTTCAAAATGTATAGTCACGCAAAGCGTGAAAAAGCGGTTTTGCTTCCCACTATGCTTTTACCTCTAACTATGTGGGCCCAATACGCCCAGAATAAACACATATACATGCCTTAGGGTACTACGCGAGTGAGAAAGACGCTTGGATCCAGTGCTGGGTACAGCGAACGCAATATTCTAATACGCCTACATATTACGTTTTGAATATATGTTTCGCCCCTGCCGCAGGTGTAATGCATTCAAAATAAGTTATGTTAACGTTCCCTAATATTAGTTGCAATATGTATTAGATAAGCTCCTTTAATAATCCCAAAATTATTCATTTTATTAACGACCTAAATAGATACATGGGGCGAACTCATTGTGTTAAGTTTATTTAAAATGAACAGTACATTTTCTAAGTGAAAACATGATCGCAATCCTGAAAATTTACTGACCGTCGCGCAATTCATTTACAGTAAAATTACCTTCAGCCCGACAATCAACTTAAACACAAACGCTGCCAAATATTGACGTCGCTTCTCTGTCGCTTCCTTGTATATATTACAGTTCGAATATATCGCACAGTATTTATCACATGAATTTGAATTGCTTGACTCTTCAGTTTTCGGTTATTCCATTATACATATAAATTATCATGAACGTTTCATATGTCTATGGATTTTTAATTTTTTTAAATAGAAGGGAATTATTCTAAGAATACAGTCTTCGTCTTATTGAAGGTGTAATGGTGATCGAATGAACACCCAGACATATTTTGATAAAAACAACAAATTTATTCTTAACCTGTAGAAATCATGAAATAAACACCATTAACGTAATTTACAAATAATAAATCAGAATGCACATGGTCCACCTTTTCTACCATCGTCTGCATCCACACACGTCACCCTCCACGTACCAACTCCTACCATTTCCTCTATCTCGTCCTTCGCACTTCGCCTTTTTATAACTAGGTTGCCAGCAACCTCTACCATCCACAATCTGATCGGCTGTTATTCAAATTTACACTCTCTTTCCCCGGCCAACGGTCCTACCGTGCTGAAAACACCGGTTCTCGTTAGATCACTGAAGTCAAGCAGCATCGGGCGCGGTTAGTACTTGGGTGGGTGACCACCTGGGAACAACGCGTGTTGTTGGCACATTTCGGGCGAGGTAGCCCTGTGGTTTGCGCGCTGGATTTGCACGCTGCCACAACTGCCGCCGTGTTCATGCAGAGTACGATCTCGTTAAACATGTGGGTCCGTAAGTCCTTCCGAGAGGTTGGTGGTAGGGGAATGATGGTACGGTCCCTGTGGATGCCTCCCCCACTAGGTTCCGCTCTAAATTGGGTGGCACTTCCCGGCCGTCTAAACGGTTACCTTACACTTTTCTGGGAGGTCGGACGGTCTGGATCTCAACAACAACAACTCTGGTTCTCCGGGAAAGACACTGCTTGAAAATTAAGACTTCGAGAAATAGAAATTATTAACCCTTACAAAGGTGTCAAGTTGAAAACTCAGCGATAATAATTTTCGATCACTAACGAATAGATTTGTACGAAAATAACTCAAAAATGCTCTTCAGCATTTAGTAAATGAACAACAAATTTGAATAAAAAAATATCGATGAACGCTCTCCTTTTAGAAGCCAAATATCACGGCCGTACGGCAGCATTTTCTGCTGCAAACGACATAAACTGACACACATGCTTGCAAACTGACTGACATATTACCTTATTATTGCATATGTGAAACCTTGCATGATATGAAAAAAATAATAATTATTGGAATTTTCATTAGGTTGTGTACATTTATGTATTTTATTCTTCTACCTATTATTTCAATTGTGTTTAATATTATTTAAAAATAACTTGGCAGTTTGTAAACTCCATAAATGTAATTTAATGAAATCTCTAAGCCAAAGATCTTGGAAGAGACCTTGGGAAAGACGTTGAAACACCGAAAATCTAGTCTGTGTCTTTCTTTCTTAGATCCCGACAACGACATGGAAGAAGAGCTAATTCCCTATGTCTTTTTTCTTAATGATCTTCTCCGGCAGATTTGTTTTTATGGTCATTAAACTGATCGGTAATGAAACAGTTCGTAGGAATTGTCTGTTGTTTCTAGCTTCTGTGATGCACTGTAAAACATATTTATAAAAATTTCTGAAAGTACAAAAATTGATAGTATATAATGACTGTGTATAATACTTTTAAACGTTAAGTAATATTTATATATATAAAATTAATATTGCATTATTACTAAATTGTCTTTCATATAAAGTATTATGATTAAGAATTGGTTAATACACCAAACAAAAAAAATATCAAAGTTTCCGTTGCATAGCATGTGCTTTTGATTATATTATATTTAAAAGGTTTACGTAATAATTAAATTAAGCATATGTTTGTTTTATTCCAATTGCAAAATCACTTTATACACTTTAAGACAAAAAAATCGACGCATCCCGCAAAATAATCCGATAGAAATGAAACTTTACATGCAAACACCTTTCAACCAAATATCCAAATGATCACAAATTCGCAGCCCATGAATTAATAGTCGGAACTACATAGCATTGAAACTGAGCACCATGGTGATGTAAAATAGGAGCGAACCTCACATTCAGAAACAAAACGTGCAGTGAATATCGATTGCGTTTGAGTAGCATGATTGATCAATGCCTCGCCAACGACTTCGCGGCTACTATGAGCATATGAAGGGATTTGAAAGAGGGTGTGCGGTTGGACTGCATAAGGCTGGATGGGCACACCGGCAAATCGCTCAGCATTTGGGTAGGAGCGATGCAGCAATTAGACGATTTTGGAAGGAATGGTTCCGGAATGGCAGATTTCAGCGGCAAACGCACAGTCGAAGGCCTGGGGCGACGACAGAACGGGGAGATATAGCGATTGTCCGTGCAGTTGTGACAGCAGGAGATTCGTTGTTATCAATCATCCAACGTATGAGGAACACGGGAGTGACCACTTGGACCATTAATAGAAGACTACGGGAGCGGTATCTATGCTCGCGGCGCCCACAACGCAGCCTACCACTTACTCAGTTTACATTGTCAACAGCAATTGCAATGGTGCCGGGCCCGATCAATGTTGTTGTTGAAACCCAGACCGTCCGACCTACCAGAAAGGTGTAAGGTAACTGTTTGGACGGTCGGGAAGTGCCACCCAATTTAGACCGGAACCCAGTGGGGGAGGCATCCACAGGTACCGTACCCTCCTTTCCCTACCACCAACCTCTCGGAAGGACTTTCGGACCCGCATGTTTAACGCGATCGTACTCCGCATGAACACGGCGGCAGTTTTGGCAGTGGCTGGAATCGAATCCTGGCCTACCGAGTGCAACTCCAGCGCGCTAACCAATGGGCTACCGCGCCCCTGGGCCCGATCAATGTTGTTGTTGTTGAGACCCAGACCGTCCGACCTACCAGAAAGGTGTAAGGTAACTGTTTGGACGGTCGGGAAGTGCCACCCAATTTAGACCGGAACCCAGTGGGGGAGGCATCCACAGGTACCGTACCCTCCTTCCCCTACCACCAACCTCTCGGAAGGACTTTCGGACCCGCATGTTTAACGCGATCGTACTCCGCATGAACACGGCGGCAGTTTTGGCAGTGGCTGGAATCGAATCCTGGCCTACCGAGTGCAACTCCAGCGCGCTAAACAATGGGCTACCGCGCCCCTGGGCCCGATCAATGTTGTTGTTGTTGAGACCCAGACCGTCCGACCTACCAGAAAGGTGTAAGGTAACTGTATGGACGGCCGGAAAGTGCCACCCAATTTAGACCGGAACCCAGTGGGGGAGGGCCCGATCAATATGGAAATGCTCGGATTAGGAACGAATTTTCTTCAGTGATGATTCCCGTTTCGACCAGAGTCCCAATGACCAGTGCAGACGTGTCAGTCCGGATATCGTCAGCATCCTACTGTGACACGACAGGGAGTTATAGTCTAGGAGGTTCGTTTGATAGTCGGACCCTTTTGATAGTCTTCCGTGGTACCAATACAGCGCAGCGGTACGTTGCCGACATTATACGAACCATCCCATTCCTTACGCGGCACCCCGGGATAACTTTTCAGAAAGATAACACCAGGCCCCACACGGCACGCCTCTCTGTTAATTGTCTGCGTGCTTACGACACACTTCCTTGGCCAGTTAGATCCCCAGATCCCTCGCCTATTGAGCACATTTGGCCTGACATAGGGCGTCGCCTGTGACCAATCCCAGAATGTAGGCGGATTAGCTCGTCAATCGGAGTCCATTTAGAACGACATCCATCAGAACAACATTCGGCAACTTTATGCATCACTGTCACGTCGGATAACAGCTTGTATTAAGGCCAGAGGTGGACTAACGTCATACTGACGTGCTCACTTTGTGTAGATCTTCCAGTGCAATAAATCATCCAATTGTTCTAAAATTCTAATCATTTCTTTTTCAATGCATCCATATTACATGTACCAAATTTGGTCTCATTTGAATAATTATTTCCTTGTGCGTCGATTTTTTGTCTTTGAGTATACTTATTTAAAATATGTTTAAAGAGGAGCTACCAATATTTAATTCAAATTAATTAACAATTAATATTATTAGCTGCAATAAAATGTATAATAGGGTTACACTATGTTAATAAAAGCAATTTAAAGGGCAAAATAATTTAAGGCAAATAATATCTATATAAAGCTATATAATATGAAATGAACTGACGGGATCATGTATAGAATATAGAATAAAAAATATAGAATATTTCTGCTATAAATAGAATCTTTGTTTTGATGTCAATCGTTTCGTCTCAACTTCGACCAAGGATAAATTAAAAAATTTCGAATTAAGGTTAACGGTGCGAAGAGATAATCAAAATACTCAAAATAAATTTTCAAAATTATCGAGCACCAACCAACTCAAAATTTCAGTTTCGGCCTCGTTCTTATCGTCTTATCTTCTAGATCAACGGAAAATTTAATATTTTGAAAAATTCGAATTGGAGGTTTCTTTTCCAGGACCCAATAACGTCTCATCTTCTAGACCAACGGAAAAATCCGAAATATGGAAAATTTTAATTTAGAGGCGACTATTTGTTGGAATAATCAAAACACCATTTATGTTATTAGAAAATAAGTGTGTAAAAGGGTATAGCATTTCTTAATTATTCAGTCGTAAATGAAGTATACACACCGATTGTCACAATATTAAGACTCTTTCATACATGCTTTGTTATATACTGCTTTCATAGAGAATATTGTGATTGATATTTCATTGATTTCCCTCCCTTTATTATAAGAACAACATATCTATTTGTATTTTTTTTCCATTTCATTATAAGATCAATATTGGATATCTGAACAACAAGCAAAGGGGAATTCTTTGAATAAAAAACATCAAATTTCAACCTTGTCTCTGTAAAACACGCAAACCGGCATGAAACAAGATAAGTGGTTTATGGCTATTTTCTCCTTCCTTTGACGATTTTCAGATATGATTTATGTTCCCTTGTTAGAGGTTTGTTAATGAAACAATGTATAGAATTTGTGAAGAGGAACAAGTAAAATGCAGAAATTGGTTGATATTCGTAGGTTTAGAGATTTAGTAGTTTTTATGAGTCTTTGTTTTAAATTTTATAAAGATATTTAAAAGCATATATTATAAAATATATAAAAATATATGTATACCAAATAATATTAAACATATATAAACTGTGTATTCATGCACAAGAGTATTAATAGTCCTTTCATACAGATACATATAATTATTCAAAATTACATCACACTTTTATGAAAAAAATATTTATTTATCCGTCAAAGAACCCGCCTATAGAAGGTTATTTTAAAGATTGGAATCGAGGTCCTAGATAGGCAACCGTAGATATGTTTTATATATATTATCTTTTTTAAACTCATAATAGCAAATAACTGCATTTGTATTAATAATGCAGCACATAGCCAGTTTTCCCTTCTATGCGTAAAAAAACTAAAAAAAGAATACAACTAACCCACGGTTCTGGTCACTGTAGTAGGCTTTGTTTTCATATATTTTATGTTAAACGTATCGTATCCACTAGAACTTTGAAAATATTTACCATATAATTACAAATTTTTATAACGGCAATAATTCGCACAGAAAACAAATTTATGTTTAACGTTAAATAGTAAGTACATCACAGGAAATAGTTCATGTTTGCTAAAGCTCTACATGTATGTATCTGCTATGGCAAAGTGCTTCTTAACAAGATAGTCAGAGGACGTTCATACGCTGTAATAGGTTTTCCCTAATTTTGCAATAATAATTAATAATTCCAACAACTACAGCGTGATTTTAAAATACCCGGAGTGCATGATAATAATAAATAACTAGAAACAAATATATCTTAGAAGATGGTTGTATAAAGTAAAATTTATTCAATGGATCTGTAAATTTAAATTTCCGATTAATACCAAACTGCAATGATACACTTAATATTGCAACTCGATGTGCATATTATTTCCATATTTTATTTTATTAATACATCATTATTCTATTTATATATTTATTTACATTATTTTGCACACAACTCTTGTCTTATCCTCTGTTAGAAAAATACCAAACCTAAATAAGGCAGGGATTGTCCCTGGATCGCCAAAAATCCCCAATTAGGTTTTCGCCTGCGTGAACATGACAACAATTGGTTTCGTTTCTTCATCCATCTTTTCTTAATCCATCTTAATTTATTTGAAAGACATACGGTAAATGAGGAGACCGTGCAATGTATCTAGCTCTTATTTTCAAGTTGTTGTTCTCAGGATTTATCTTTCTTAAGCATTTCTTAAAACATATAATTTTTCACAATATTGTACCATAATTTCTTTCTATTCTGAATTTACTTATTTTTATTAATATTACTATTATCTCTTGTAAAATACGTACGTTGAAAAATGATTTTACAAGTGAAGGCTAACATGTTTGAATGTTATGAATGCTTCATAAGATATGTTTCAGAAATGCATTTCAATATGAGTTTGTTATATATTTGCATAACGTTACGTCACTAGTATTAATGGTATAAAATAAAAGGTTCTCATTTAAATAAAGGTAAAAACGTATACATATGTATCATACAGTATCTTTGTAAAACGACTAGCCTTCAAGACATATGAGACAGAAAAGGGATAAATACGACCAGCATGAGTAGAAAATGTGTTAGCAATTTTTTGCATTCATCTGCAGTTCGTATTACAATGTTTCATACCTTCTTGAAATTTCGTTTTATTTTTGCTAATTTCGGATTGGTATAATCCCTTCTTCCCGAACAGATGTAGTATAATCCATTTTTAATTCTTGGGGATTTTAAGAGGTGAGATTCTGGCAATCCGTTCTGTGATTTGAAAAACATTCCATTCTGGAAAATCTTTCCCGCGTCTTTGTCGCCCTTTCGTCACCAAGGTAAAAATCGTTCTTTTGTCTCCGTTTGTGCAACAGTTGATCTATAGCAATTCAAACATGAGCATACGCCCGCTTGGCGGGCTTAACTCGCTACGCTCGCTAAAATAGCATCACAGAATCCGGCTTCGCTGGCTGTCGGATGTCACATGCAGAAACATCTGTTTATTCAATAAGTCTTCCGTGGCTCATACAGTACACGAAATTCATAAAATTTAAACTTTTTTGATTTTTACCTTGAAGGTCAAAAACGAAAACTGGTCGTAAAAAGACTCGGAAAGGGTTGCCAGAATGGAATGTTTTTCAAATCATAGTAGAGATTTCTAGAATCTATTCTAAATCGCCAAAAATTAAAAAGGGATTATACTACATCTGTACCCAGATAGGAAAAACTTCATTATAGTTGCTTGATTTATTATATGATTAGTTATTATTATGATTGCTATTCAGTTACTGATATATCTTTCTGTTAGAAACTTATTGATTTTTCTGGAATAGCTACAATAAGTCTTTATCAGAAAACCTATTGATACTTTTATGTCGTAGTATAATAATGATACTTACGAACTTCTTTTTATAGGTTAATTTTATTGATTTTAGGTAGTTTATTTTCTAATTTTAATTATATTAAACGTTTCATTTCAAATGTGCTTCCTCTCCTCTCAATTCTGATTTTTTCTGTACTACTAGTGATTTAGCTTGCAGATGCACAAATGCTGAATTCCATACCTGGAAATGATGAATGATGAACCTTGAAATGATGACATACCATGCATATTAGAAGTGAATATAATTTCAATTTAAAGTAAGTTGAGCATGCACTCTAAAGTGTCACTTTAAACATATTCGAATTTAATATAATTACTATCAAAATACAGGGTGTGTAAAATATGTATGTACAACTCATCAGCCTATTACTCAGGAACATTACTTTCATTTTCAGTTGCAAGCTAATTTTAGTAATGGAAAATGACAGACTTACGTTTAAGTAATGGAAATCAAAACAATCAAACCAATACACGACATGATATGGCCATGACAGTCTATTAAAAGTTGCATTAAAGACAGAAAACTAAGTCCCTGTGCAAATAAAAGTGCTTCTATGTCCATCTACATGTCTTGATATGGCTGTTTGGCTTTGTATATCATCCATAAGCTCCAAATGCAGTATCGAGGATGGTCCCTGAGGTACCTCTTGATTTAAAGCAGGTGAACTCGTCTAAATATATTTCGAAGGTGAACTCGTCTATATATATTTCGAATTTTTCTAGTCTAGGCAGGAAACAGTGGAAGAAAATTAGTAAGTTAGAAAATCAGGAGAATGTAAGCTATAAGCAAATCTTTCCTTGGCCCATTTATCACCAGTTTCGTTATATTGGATATACACATGAGAAGGAATCCACTTCATATGAATTCCAGTATGTGAATACAGCATATTATAAGTATACAGAACTTTGAGCTTGAGAGCAATATCGGATCCAACCATCTCTCCATTTTTTCTGTATACAATTATTAAGTAGATAAAGTATTTTGTCTAGATGTACCTAAAGGAGCGTGATTATGCGCAATTGAATGAATGTACATGTAGCGTCCTTATTGACGAAATACGGAACTTAAAAAATTAACTCAGAAACTCCGTAAGGCAAAAAGTTTAAATACAAAATTAAAGCGTGGTACTTAACTGCTTGTGACGTCGCCAAGGAGGTGATCATAACACACTCAGGAACTTATCTGAATTCATTGAAGTTCGGAGAAACAGTACTTGGTAAAATTATAAATAAAATTTTTAGTTAGTCCCCTACCCCAAAAAAGTTTCCGACGCTACTGAGTAGCGCAAAGTAATACTTAATTTAAGCATGCTTTATAAACGCAACGTATCGACAGCGCCTGTAACTCTATAACTCATAAGCATGTTCTTCAGGATGCAATTTTGTCCCAAATCCCAGTATGAATCTTTGATGATAGGGCACATTTTGAACATATGTACGTAGACTACTCGGCATGTTAGTTGCACCTTCATTTCACGAACTTTATGTTAGGTATGTTATATTGTGTTGTTATAAGTATTTACTATTTCCACATGCAGGATATTAGTTTTTATTAAACCAAGTATTGGTTTCTACTAATTAAAGACCACTCTTTCATTTTGCAATTGAACTTTTCTTATCTATCGCTCTCAGTTTTTGAATTAGTTTCGTTGAGTTCCTAATTTCGCCACTAGAGGCGCTATAAGCACGTCCAATTGGCTGCATATTATCACTTTCCTAAACCTACACCTTACTTTCCTCTTTCTACGAGACGTGATTTATACGTTTAGGGGGATACTGTCTTTCTTAAGTACACTGCATATAATTTATTAAGTTGTTGAACATAGTACTGAAAACTATGTGCACGCACATAAACATAATGCACCAAAAAATAGTTCATGTGTTCCCTTTTAACATTTTCTTCATAAATTACTTTCTCTTTGAAACTCCAGTGTCCCTTAATTGCGATATCTCCCCTTTTTCGGAGACAGCAGACAAGATTACTTCAAGACAAAAAAGGGAAGGGGGAATCTCTCCTGAACAATTTAATCCCTTCAAAGGCGCGCTGGCGTCACTGATTGCAGAAAGAAACAAAGAAAAATGACATAAGTGAGTTATTGCTACACTACACAACATCGTGTTCAACGTCCCTTGTTATGATTTATTTCACATCTGGTACTTTCTTTTAATGATTGGACCATTGACAGGAAGTGTATTAAGACATAATTGTGAATGTATATATATATATATATATATATATATATATATATATATATATATATATATATATATATATATACGTTTTGCATTTTCTATAGTCAATTAAAAAATATCTCTTAATGATGTTCTATGCATAAGTATTATTATAGTATGTATTTAAAGTTCTTCAATCCTTTTGTACAAGGCATAAAAAATATATCGTTTACATTACAGATTTAGATAATTTATTAAATTACTAAGATTTTAAATACTACATTTATCTAATCTGTACATCCACAGGTTTGTAACTGCAATCTCTTTAAAATTTAGTACTCCCCCTCTTTAAAATTTAGTACCTTTAAATTTATATACACATTTTTATTTTAAAGTCCCCTTCTCCGGTGTTATTCACATACTACAATGTATCACTATAAGTATATATTTAAAAAACAACATTTCATTATTTAGTACAGGTATTTCAAATAATTCAAGGTCTTTCTAAGCTCATAAGACCAAAATATTTTCTATATAATGTTGGCAAATATAATATGCATCAAAATATTTTATGAAATTTAATAACACAGGATTTATGCAAAAAAAAAAAAAAAAACACAATAAGTAGAAAAATGTCGATCTATTTGTTAATCTGCTTATGGAGTGAGAATAATATTTATGATTATTGTTATAATAATTATTAATACGTGTCGCGTAATTACAAATGCAATACCAATCTAATTCATATTTATAAAAATATAACTTATTTGAAAATTTGTTAACGTTATCAAATACGTGTTAAACTCAATATTTAGAGCACTTGTTAAACCGCCAAATATGATAACCTATATATTTGCAGAAAAATGACTGCGCTTCAATGAGCTTAATAAGTCAGTCTGTATTATAAGAGCTCTAGATTGCAGAAAGAAACAAAGAAAAATGACGTACGTGAGTTATTGATACCCCAATATGCATCGTGTTCAACTTCCCTTGTTATAATTTGTTTCACATACTTTCTTTTAAGGATTGAACAATCGACAGGAACTGTATTAAGATATAATTGCGAATATTATCTTTCTTTTTCATTTTTGTAGTCAATCAAGAAACACTCTCAATGATGTTTTTATACATATTATGTTGTCCAATGCATAACGGCATTTTAACGGAATTTGGTCAACGTGTACAACTCACAGAAGGTCATACCAACGTATCAATCGGTCAAAATATAACCAAACATAACAGGAAACATAACAGTCCAAAATATTTAGGAGCTATTAATATCGAAAATCAATCGATTTCAATTATTTGATAAAGCTATTGCTGCAATATATCCCTAAATTTGGTGAATATGCGTTTAAAATGTACACCACGTGGTACAATTTCTAATGGACGGTTGGTTGAATCATGATATTGGTTATAACCATGGCTAGAATAAAACGCAAGAGATTCCCTCATTTTAAAATATTCTATACTAGTGATTGTTTCCTGAAATTCGATGGTTATTCATTTGTAATGTGCATTTGAGGAATACGATAAATGAATCTATAAAATTTATAATAATTACTAAAGAAATAAAATTCCATTATAAGTAACAGTGACTGTTGTCATTTTTGTGCATCCCCTTAATGTTTTTCTCATTTTTGCAGCTATGAATTTTAAATGCATGTATTGCGACATCAAAGTTGAATAAATGTATGCTAAAAAAAAGAAGTTACGGATTTTAATTGGAAATTAGGCAAGAAAATACGGATTGCAATAGAACTTAAAATAATTAATAAAAAATCTTGTTATTTTCCCACTGGAATAAAAACATCGTTTCCCGTAATCTTAAATATTGAGTTTGTAAATATTAGTAACAGTAGTTTATACAAAATGTAAGGTTTATAAATTATCTCTCTTAAATGTTCAATTATTACTCTTAAATGTTTAATTTGTAAATACTACTAACAAAAGTTTATATAAAATGTAATACTTTTAAATTAACTTTACATGATTTTATCAAATTCTTCGAGAGCTAAACCTAGAGTATAATCAAATTACAAAAATGTTTGGGCAATTATAAACATTAATTATTAGCATTACATTCATAATAATCCTCATTAGGAAGAGTTTAAAGACTTTTAATCATTCTTCTAGAGCAGTAGTCATTCTTCTAGTGCATCCTTGGGCTAATATAGGTCATATTTGAGATTTAAAGAATGTCATCAAATTTCTAAATCTCTAAAGGTCACCCAATTTTATGACATGCACCACAGATGGTTCATTGGCATCCAGTTGGTCCATAATAAGTCAAGATCTAAAATTCATAATTATTGTCATGTCGCCATTCTGTGCGCCATGAGCATTTTGTATTTTGCTGAGAGAAAAGCTCTCTTTCCTTCGTGCCTGTAACGTTTTTTTTTTCGTTAAGCCTTGTCCGGATTGCTTTTACATTAAAAGCTGTGTTTTGTCTCGGAGCAGTTGATATTGAAAAGATCGCAGTCTCCATCTAGAGTGACGTAGTGCCTCGAGGAGAAACTTCTGATGCAGCCTTCTCTCCCTGCCAATCAGGAAGCGGCTTTTTGGAGAACTTCGGATTTTTGTTTTGCGCCTTTTCGCTCTTCTCTTGGACGGTGCTTGCTGTGAGCACGTGCGAAAATGTTGTCTTAAGATTAAGACAAAGCTTTGGCCAAAATGGCTAATTTTCGTCGTTGGAATATTTGTTTCTGATGAGAAACCTTTCCTGGATTGAGAAGATGAAGAAGCTCCAGTTCCTGCAGAATTTCAAATTTGTTTTCAAAATTCTAAAATTCTTTTTTTTATTTTAGGAAGTTCCCGTTCATCAAACCGTGCTGTCCTTGTAAGCCTACAGTATTGTGGCAATTAATTGAGAAATGCAGTTTTTTTTATAAAATTCAGTTTTATTCAAGTTTTCTATGGATACATTTAAAACTAATAAGTGATATGACCTCCCCGATACTTTATAACATCACAGACACGTTTCGGCATGGAATGTACTAGACTAGCACATGTAGTTTTAATTTCAACGTCTCTGAACCATATGTCAATAACGGCCGAAATTAGCTTGTCCATCGTCGTACAGTCAAATTTGTGAAGCCGTTTTTTGACAATAGCCCACAAATTTTATATGGGATTCAAGTCTGGTGAATTCCCGGGCCAATCCAGTACGGTAATATTTTTTTTTGAGCAGACATTTTTGATTCGCTTCGAAGTGTGACATGGCGCGCTGTCTTGTTGGAAAACGCAATCTCCGTTCGGCCACAGATTAGCCATGGTTGGAAGCACTTTTCGGGTCAATATGACTTCGTAACTGGCACTGTTCATCATTTCCTCTACGGGAACAAGAGATTCTGTCCCCAAAACGCTGAAACAACCCCAAAACATCTTTTTGGGCGAATGCTTGGGTGCTTGATTGATGTGGTGCTGATTGAGAGGTTCTCCTTGACTCCTTCTCACGAACATAGATCTAAATCCCTGAACCACAAAATGTGTTTCATCAGAAAAGAGAACTTTCTCCCAGTCCATGTTTTGTATTTCCGTGCCCATTCCAGCCTTTTTTTCTTCATGCGAAGCGTCAGAAGCTGCTTCTTGTACGGTCGACGTGCTCTCCATCCGCGTTCTAACAGCCTGTATCGCACTGTTGAAGGTGCAATATCAACACCAGCTGCCACCATGGACTTAGACAGGTCAAAACTGGTTAATCGAGGATTTTTAACACTCATTCGATGTAAAGTTTTGTCGTCACGAGTCGAAGTTGATCTTTTTCGGCCGCATCTTCCAGAGCGGTTGGTTCCAGCATTTCCTATTTTACCTATTTTCTCGAACGTCTTAGAAGTGTGTTCTCTAAACGCAATCACTTTAGCCCGTGTTTCCGCGCTGATATCCATGACGCTAATGAGCCCCGCAACAACTGATAAACTACCACTGCGGAACACCTGCCACCTGGAGGAGAAATTTGAACACCTGCTACTTACCAGGTGCATACGAACACCTGCTACTTTGATAATAACTGCATTTTGAACTCTGAGCTAATTTGGAGTGCTTCTTCCTAAGCTTACGTGTGATAAAACGAAAAAAAATGACATTTCTCAATTAATTGCCACAATACTGTATGTCGTGTTTCGGTTTCTAGCACTGATTGAAGGAGATCGGAATTTTGCCTGTTTTGATTTGGATCGTAGAGGAAGGTCCTAAAGAACTTTTATTCTTACGGTTTTGGAAGTGAAATTCTACCTTTTGTCATGAGCCGTTTCATGAACTTTGCCTTTGGAACTTTACTTTTCTTTTGTTCTGCACGGGAACTCGAGGTAAATTTTGTATCAACAATTCTGGAACTAAAGTTCCAAGTGAAGGCTTTATTTGACCCAGGCACAAGGAATTTAATGATTTGATATAATTTCAATTCAAATATGATAATTATTTTGATGTTCTGAATAATGGAAGTAATATTGATTAAATAAGAAAGATATGATACTGTATATTGTTTGTTAAGTAAAATTACTTCTAAAATTGAAATTAATATCGAAATGATGAATAAGTTAATAAATGAATATTTTGTTTGATTGATATATCAATGTGTGATTATTCTCGCATTCCTTCATTTTTCTCTCTTGCTTGTTATCATCTGGAATTTAATTGTTCCAGACTGGGAAATGTTTGCACTAAATGTAATTCCTGGGTTGTTATTAATGTACTAACCACTTTTGAGTTGTCGTGTGGTTTCGATTCCACAACTGGTGCCTTGTGCGATACCACAGCCTGGGGCCGATTCCACATTATTATTAATTTAAATAGCTAAAGTATACGTATATTTTGTACATATTTATGAAAACACTTACCAAAATCAATTGTTTTTTATACATAAATGTTGAATATCAAACTGCGAAG